>JAQZBX010064162.1:0-16545 GCA_029593785.1 Cabassous unicinctus
AGAACATAAATAACAGGCTCATGTTCATGCACTAGAATATGGAAGACCCAAGATTAAAACACAGGTATTTGGCTACAAATGTGCCCTGTTATACTCTCCAAATCGATATAATAATTTGCTGTGATTTTTTTTTTTTTTTAAGATTTATTTATTTATTTATCCCCCCCTTGCTGCTTGTGTTTGCTGTGTCCATTTGCTGTGGTTTTTCTGTGTCTGCTTATCTCCCCCTTGCTGTGAGGTCTTGCTGCATCAGCCCACCGGGCCATGCGGGCCGGCCTGCCCTCACAAGGAGGCCCCGGGAAGCAAACCCGGGGCCTCCCATATGGTAAACGGGAGCTCTATCGATTGAGCCACACCCGCTTCCTTGGCTGTGATTTTAATGCGTAGATACACAAAACCAAAAAGAGAACCAAATGAAGAGATTAGAAATAGAACACAAGATTTATGGAAAATGGGTAAAAGACAGAGATGTCAATACAAATCAGTGGAGGAAGAATGAAAATTACATAACTTCATGGAAACAAAAGTAGATCTCTGGTTTCATGCCATGTATGACTATATATATACATGTATATTAAAATTTAAATACATAAATCAAAACTAAGACTTGTACAACCATATGTAAGATAAATTCTTTGTGGTCTCAGAGTGAGGAAGAATTTGTCAAACATGACATAATAAACATAAATTATAAAGAAAAGGATGCTAAATTTGAATACTAAGATAAAATTCAATATTTCTGTTCAGCAAAATGTGTCATAAATAAATAAAAAGATGAAGCACAAACTGGGTAATGGTATTTGTAATACATGTGACCCAAAAATTTTTGGAAAGCAGAGTACAAAGAACTTTTATGAATTAATAAAAAAAAATAATAACATAAAGAAAAAATGGTCAGAGGATATTAACAGGCAATTCATAGAAGAGCAAAACTAAAAGTCCAATAAACATAAGAAATTAAGTTCTGCACTATTAATTGGATATACACATGGCAAAACAACAATGAAATGCCATTTATATTCATCAGAAGGGCACTGATACACTCTAATCATGCCAAGTGCTGGTGAAAGTGTGATCTACTAACACCTTTCAGGTACTGCAGATGGGAGTCTAAACTGGCACACCACCCAGTCAGGCATCACGTCGCAAACCGGAAAGTGTGCAGAGTAGCCTATGATCCAGTCTTAGCTATATTTACCAAAATGGATAAATATCAAATAATCACGTTGAGGAAAAAAAACACAAGTTGGAGAATGATATATGTGGTAGGACATAATTTATTCAATAACATGCACAACTCTTGCTTGTTTATGGATTCATATATATGGATTAAATCATAATATATTTATGTGAATATTGAATATATATGTATATATTAAATTAAATTATAAAGCCAGGCATGGAAACGTTAAAAACCAAATCAGGATAATTAGTAACTCTGGGAAGAGGGAGAAGAGAATGAGATATGGGACGATTATACAGGGAGATTTAACTGCATTTGAATTTATTTTAAAAAGGTATACAGCAAATATGGGAAAATGGTAAGAATTGACAGAGCTGTGTGGTGAGTACACAGAGATGTTTATTATAATCTTATTAAATTATTTCATAATATTAAAAAAAGTCCGTGCAAATGATATCAATAAAATTAGGTCATTTGAAGAGAAACATTCATATGCAAGGTAAACGCATTTTGTTCAATTTATTAAGTTTTCACTTAATAGGATGTAAACACCTTACTTCTTTTGTTTTATGAGCCCATTGTAGAAAAAGCTGCAATTAAGGCAAAATTCTCCTATATGCCATTTACTATATGCCATGGCCAAAACAGACACTTTCCTACTCTCTTGGGGCTTTTCTTCTAGTGGAGAAAGATAATATATAATATATAAATATCAAGTAGTGCTAAGTATGCAAAAACAAGTAAAACCAGGTAACATGATAATAGGGCAGTTATATTGGTCTAGGTGACCTTCTTAGGGGCTGCGATCAAGTGATAAAGAGCAAACCATGCAAAGTTCTGGCAAGAAAAGGCTACAGATACTTCCACCAAAACTGGCGTATGTACTGAGACAGCCCAGATGTCATCATGTCACTGAATTATACCTTTCCTTTTGAGACTATGTTTTGTGAAGAAATTAAGATTTTATCACTTGACTAAAATTTCAGCTTATGTGAGGAAGATTCCAGAACAACACAGCTGCCTTAAGATGCTGGGTCAGGGGCTTCAAGGGATGGGATCCAAGCAGGGATTTCAAAGCTCATGAGGTTCAAATTTCTGAGCCTTTTAGGTAGTTTACAAATAAATTAGCCATCATCCCTCCACCTAAACCAACACTCTATTCCTCTTTTCTGCTTTATTGTTGTTTTTGGCAATTATGACTCACATCTTATTGTTTTTTGTCTCTCTTCTCCCATAGAATATAAGCTCCACAAGGGCAGGGGGTTTTGTTTGTCTTATTCACTGCTAGAATAGAACCTATGCACAGTAGGCAATCAATAAATACTTGTGGATTGAATGAGTAATAAAACATTGAATATCAAGGGTCTAACTCTGCTGCCCTGAATCATGCCCCAGTTTGTTTTAGCATAATTCTTTTTTACTTTAATGATATTATAAACAATTCTAGAGGAGAAATGATTCTTTATTCTGTATTCCCAACCATATCTAAACCAGCGCAGGATAGACTCCGGTGCTCAAAGGTAGTTCAGACAATTGCTTTCCAGAGTTGTGCTGCCTAAAGGCAGGGGGATAGAGAAAATGGCACCCTAGCCTGATGGCTTGTGGTCCTTACAAATCTATAACAGCTATTAAATACATTTCATTTGATATTTTGCAGTCATGCACAGAGATGGAACTCTCAAACAAGAAAACTTATTCATGCTTTTGACAAAAGTTACTTTACTTGTAACCTAAATAGTGCTGTTGTAACTACATATCAATGCTCACACTGATATAGCATCTGTATTGTGTCCAGAGAGGTTTTGGAGGGTGCCAGTGTTGAAAAATAGAAGTTAATGGATGAAATTAAAAAACATATGATGCACAGCAGCTAAGGTGAATATCAACTACTGCTGACCAATGAAGATTTGCTGTGTATTAAATCACTGCTTGATTTTCTTGGCTTAGTAATTAAGATATCTCACGACTTTATACAGCATCTATTGTACATTCACATTCACAGAGCTGGTCCAAATACAGGCTTTTGTGGTAAAATTTCCAGGGCATCCAAAGATCCAATTGTCTAAATGTTTCTCCTATACTGATGTGCGACTCATTTGAAATACTCAGTTGAAGAACCACTTCTCTGGGTTCAGACTTTGGTTCCTGGAAGTCTTAATGGAATGAACGCATACTCCCTAAGGATTGCATGTTAACTTCATAACTCCCAATGGATTTCTCAATTCCTATCAGAGAGCAGATCACTGACTGGAAGAGAGAACAGCTAACTTTGGCAGGACAGGTGGAGACAAGAGAAATAGCCTAAAGCAGTGTTTCTCAAAGTGAGGTTGCATGAACAGCCTGCATCAGAATCACCAAGGGATGCTTGTTGGAAATGCAAATTCCTGGGCCACATCCCAGACCCACTGACTCAGAATCTGTTGGGTGCACATTAGTGTACACTGAAGATTGATAATTGGTGTTCCAGGAGAAAAATGTAGCAGATTTTGGTGGCATCCTGGATTATCACTGTTGAGAGCCTAGGCAGTCAGGGAGGCACTAAATTTCGGAAAAGTAGGGTAAAAATAGGTGAAGAAATGAGATGCTGCCCTCAACTGGGTATGTTAAACAGACCACAGCTAAGACACAGTATCTGAGTGCTGGCCTCAAGATACTGCAGCACGGTAAACCATATCATAAACAATACACCTGGTTCTCAGTGAAAAGTGTGTGGCAAAATGTTGCTATAGTAATTTAAGGTGAGTAGATCTTTCTAGAAAAGGCACAATAGTTTGGGCTTTGATGGCCACGTGGTCTCTGTTGCAACTACTCAACTCTGCCCCTGTAGTGAGAAAGCAGCCATAGACAATATATAAACAAATGGGAATGGCTGCATTCCAAGTAAACTTTATTTACAATAATAGGCAATGGGCAGGATTTGACCCCTGCACATTGTTTGCCAACCCCTGCTATATTTGTCTTAGGAAAAGAAAAATGTTTCCCACCATCTTTTAACCACTCTTTTGCTTATCTTACAACCTGAGGTGGCGCATGCGTGGGTGGGGGTTTGTGCTTTATGTGTTTTCTGTATAGAGAAAAGTGTTTCTACAAAGAACTATACACTAGAAGAAAGTACATCCAAACCATATTAATAATGATTGATTATGAACATTTACTTGTTTTTTTTCTGTATTTTCCAAAATTTCGACTACTTTCTACTATTTTCTGCTTTTAAATAATTGCATATATGCAATTATTTTTTATATTCTCTTTGCAATTCTTTTACAATTAGAAAAAATATATATTATTTTAAAAATAAAGAAGAAAACCAGCTAGTTCGTAGGTTCCCAGAGCCCCAACAGAAAGGCTTTGTTGGTAGTTTATAACACCTTTTGTGTAGAAAACAATCAGGCCCCACCCATGCCTGCAGATCACATAAAAACTCACTCAAGCCCTGCTCATCTGTGCAAGCAAAAGAGGAAGAGAAAGGACAGGGACAATTCAGCAGTTAACTGCGCAAGCATTACCCAATGATCCTAATTTCCATGATTTTAATAATAATGAGTGAAACCCAAAGTGTTAAGTTGCACTTTCTACCTCAGCAAAAACACAGTGATAATTGTGCAGAGAATAATTTTATGGGTGAAGTGTGCCCTGTATTGTAAAAGATTAGAATAAAGTGCTCTAATACACAATGTCTTAGCAGGTGCAGGCACTTACCTGCGCAATTAAAATCTTCTTAATATACAAATCACAGCCAATGAGACTGCTGGCATGACAAAATAGATCTTTCAGGACACAATGTGTTTGTCTCAAACAGGTTTTATTTTCCACCCTGGCTTTATTTATTTATTTTTGCTAGCAGTCATTTGTAGATTTGAAAAAGAAAATTGACCAAACATGGATAATTTGCTCCAAATATACCCAAGCACATTCATTCTCTTACAAAACCATTCAGACCACCACAAAAAGCTATTAAATACTTACTATGTATGAGGCACTGTGCTGGGTGCCGAACAGGCTATTTTGGGACCAATTATAATTATCTTCACCACAAGCAGAAGGAAGTACTACTAGATGATGGCCACAAGTAATCAGACTGGTGAAAATTGGCCAGGGTGTTGGCATCTGTCTCAGCTTACATCCCTGGTCTTAGGACCATGAACCCTGGATGAGCTGTGCCGGACCATGGAAGAAGAGGCCGAACTTCTGGAGCAAATGCTGCAGGCAAGATCATAAATAGGAACAAGTTAATAAAGGCCCTAGTCCTCTCCTCCCTTGTCCCTTCAACATTCTCCTAGCTGGCTTTTGCCTCCATCATCCATAGAAACTTCTCTTATCAAGGTCATCAATGATTTCCATGTTACTAATTCTAGTGATCAATTGTCAGCAGCATTTGGCAGGAGGCCTTTTCTTCTGCCTCGATGTCATTATTCCTTGACTTTCGGGACATCACATACCTCGCTGTTCCTTCCCTGTCTTTCTGTCTGATTCTTTCTGTTCTTCTTGACCTCTTAATAATGAAGTTCTCCAGGTTTGCTCCTCCTTCCTCTTTTCTTTTCAATCTACAATTCATTCCTTCAGTGAGTTTATCCAGTCTCACGGCTTTAAATTTGAAGTATATGCCAATGACTACCAAATTTTTATCTTTAGACTTGTATCACAAAATCCTGACTCATATGCCCAATAATTTACCTGACTTCTCAAACATAATATATCCAAAACTGAATTCCTGATCTTCCTCACAAAACCAGCTCCATCCACAGCCTCCCCTATCTCACTTTATTGCAACTTCATCATTCCAGTGGCTCAGGGAGAAAACTTTGGTGTCATCCTTGAACTCTTTCTTTCTTTTACACTCAATCCATCAGGAAATTCTGTAGGCTCTACTTCCAAAATATATACAGAATCTAATCTTTCTGACCACCCCCACTGTGACATCAAAGTCTAAGCCCCTATCATCTCTCAATTGGACAACTGCCATGACCTCTGGCAGTAATCCTGAAAATCAAGACAGCACTATGAGTATCTAATCTTCAGTTCATTTTGACAATACAGAAATTGATTTAGAAAAAAAAAAAAAAGAAGAAGAAATTGGTTGAGTCTGCCCCAAAAGTTTTGAAGAATATGTTAACCACAGGACTGTTTTGATAGACAGAGCAAATAAAATTGAATAGTTTGACTGCTTAAAACTTTAGAAGATTTATAAGAAGTGTTTAAAACCCGCTTAAGTGACACTCTATCAATGCCACAATAAGTTGGGTTGTTTTTTTTTTAATACTGCAGACATGCTGTTGGAAACTCATTTGTTAATTATTTTAAAGAGAACAAAAAGCACAAGGTTACCCAGATTTGCATGAATCAGCCTGTCTCTAAGTCTGTGGGTAAATCTGTTTTGTTTTAAGACATTATTGGCAAGAAAAGGATGACCACAAATATGTCCTTTCTCCAGGAGAAATTTGGACTTCTACATACCAACACAATGATGACCACTATGGGTAGGGAGAAAACCTTCTGCTTGGAGAGCAAGGAGATCTGGCTGTATGAAGACATCCCCTGAGCATGGGTAGGGGATCATGAGTGGTTTGTATGCCACCTAGACCATCTCTAGGGGTAGTGAGAATGCCATAACAATCACGGCACCTGAATATCGATATGTATCTATCAAAATGCCTTTGTACCTTTGCATGTAGGTATTTGGACAATTTTATGAGTGACCTATCCCTTGAGGGAAGACTCAGCAATTGGACATTTAAAAAGTAAATTCAGAAATGTTGATGCTGGTTGTCCGTACAGCACATTTTTTAAAAACTCTGATGCGGTTGAACAAACATAGGATTGGGTTTCAGCAGCCCAAAGCTCAAGGTCAACCGTGGCCACCAAGTCACTGGGTAACCCTGGCAAAGCCATTTTAACATTCTGAGCCATCATTTTTATATCTGTAAAAAGGAATAATAAGACACCAGTAAACATTATTTTTTTAAAGAAATTCTGGTGAGATAACATGAAAATGCTCTGAAAAACTTAAAGTACAATACAAATCTAAGTGACTGTTACTATTTCTATTAAACACACTGCCTTTTTTCACTGTGACCCATCTAATTTCTGCTAAGATTATCATATGTGGGCCAGTTTTATTTCCATGACCTTACTGAAGCCTTTTTAAAGCAAAAAATAAACCTTTATGAATACAGGAACCACCTCAGAGCGTAGAGATGGGTTTATTTTATATATTTCACAAGGAAGCCTTGAGGAAATTGACATTTCCCCCCACTTTACAAAAAGTACATAGTGAAACTAATTAGCACATGCAAAGGAATTAAAACCAAAAACGAATAAATGTGACAAAAAATCCATCATATAACTAGCTAGGCAATTTTGGTGAAGTGCAAAACTGTGCACCACCTTCTGTAGGAAAAGCTTTATCAATTATAAATCACCTCCACAGGGGAAGGATTAAAATGCAGTTGCTTCTCCTTAGGTCATGAGAGGAAGAAGCTGGTACAGAGACTTCTCTGGCATTAACAGAGGGCAGTACATCTAGAGACAGGGTGGCCCTTGATGCCTCTCCCCATACATTTGGCCCACCTCTATGCTGCCCTCCACTTTGGGTGGATATTTTTAAGGACCACATCTCTTTCCCTTTTGGTCTGAGTGCTTTCTTTGGCTTGGGGAGCTTAGTCAGAACAGTCCAAAACTCAATCAGTGAGGGGTAGGAGTAGGTGATGAATACCACAGGCTCCCCCTTATTAAATGGGATTTTTTGTAAGGGGCACCATTCCTCAGAGGAGTCCGAGAAGGATGGAGTCCCAGTTGCTCACAGTGGTAATCTGCCCATTAATGCACCCGATAGTCAATAGACTCTTCTTGCCTTCTTGATTTCCCCCATAATCTCACGTGTGACTCCTGGGATCACCTCCCAAGTAAACTACCTGCACGCAAGTCCATGTCTCATTGTCTGCATTTGAAGGAACCCAAACTAACATAACAGGCATTGGAATCAGATAAATTCTAATCCTTGTTTAATCACTTGCTACTTGTCTGGCCTTGAGCAAGTTACTCAATCTTTCTAAACTTGAGTTGCCTTATCTGGGAAATACAGGTGATTGTATTATGCCTACTTCATAGGATTATCATGAAGATTAAATAAGATACACAGAACAGAGTATAGAACCCAGCATTTGATAAGTGCTCAATAAAGGCTGGCCACTGCGTTTGTTGTTGTTACAAAGGCAATCCAAGCAATAGGAGACACTGCTTCACTCCCATAAGATTAGGAGAAAATTACAAATCCTGACAATCCTAAGTGTTGGTAAGATTATGGAAAAACAGGAATGTGCACACTCTGTTGTCGGGAAGATAAGCTGACTAGTTTGGCAAACATTTTGACAACATCTAGGTAAGCTGAAGATATAACTGAGTTATGATCCAGTAATTACTATTCTGGCAATATGGCCTAGAAAAACTCTTCTTGTGTGCTCTTGGAAACACATATGAGAATGTTCATTGCAGCACTATTCATTATAGTAAAAAGTTAAAAATAATCAAAATTCCTTCAATAGGGCAAGGAATAAATGAATGGTGACACATTTCTAAAATGGAGTACTATACAGCAGTTAAGATGAATGGATTCTTTCTATATTTTTCAACACAGATGTCAAAACTTTAACATAGAGTGAAATAAAGCTGGTTATAACACATCATAGCAATATGGAATTTTTATGTGGACTTCTCAAAGCACACAATTTAATTCTACATATTATTTACAGATACCTATGTCTTAGTTTTTCCTAGGACAGCTGAACAAATTACCACAAACTCTGGAACTTAAAACAACAGAAATGTGTTGACTCATGCTTTTGGAGGCAAGAAGTCTGAAATCAAGTTATCGGCAGGGCCTTGCTCCCTCTAAAACCTGTAGGGGAGAATCCTTCCTTGTCTCTTTCTAGTTTCTGGTGTTTTACCAGAAACCCTTGACATTCCATGACTTACAGTTGCTGCCTCCATCCTGTGTTAATCTCCCCTCATTTGTCTGTTTAAATTTCCTTTTATAGGGACACCAGTCATATTGGATTAAGACCCACCCTAATCCAGTTTGGTCTCATCTTCACTAATCACATATTCAAAGACCTTAATTCCAAACAAGATCACATTCATGGAATGGGGTTAGGTCTTGAACATATCTTTTGTAAGGGCAAAATTATTCAACCCATAATACCTTACTTTTAAGTAAAAACAAAAAGCATGGGTGCAAACAATATACTCATCTCATTAAAATGCTGACCACAGGGACAGATGAAGAGAAATTGAACCAAGGAAGCTACTCCATCACTTTGGCCAAGTTGCACCTCCTCTCAACTGCAAAAGATTACTTATTTGCCAAATTGAACAATGCCTACCAAGTGAGTAACTGCACAATGAAAATAGAATATTGTAGTTGTCAAAGTAACTGGAGCTGCACAGACCGTAATATTATGTAATACAGGCCAACCCAATCTTCAGTTAGCCAAGAACTCCTGCTATGGCCCTTTGTCATCATCAAAGATGGGAGAGCTTTACCACATCTACCCTTCTTTATATTGATGGGACCACAGGGGGAGATTAGATAGATGATAGATAGATAGATAGATCAATCAATCAGTTCTTTCTGCTAAATAAGGTGCTTCTGGCCAAGCAAGTCACCTGAACATATATACAAGAAGTACTTATTTGTTGGCCAGTTGGCTTTTGTCTGTTTATATTTGTGTACAACCTCCTTCAAAAAGGTTTTGAGTCAGTTCTTAAAACACATGGTGGCAATTTGAGGCTATGTCCTGCCACCCAAGTTGTGTGGGAAGAAGCCATTAGAGAACTGGAGCCATCTCACTTTTCACTCCTGCCTTCCTTGCCTCTTGCCTCTGCCCATGTGGGTATTATTCTGATGTTCTGCCAGCTTAAGCTAAGAGCCCCCCAAAACAAACCAATTCACTGGAGAAGGGTGTGGAAGTTTTTTAAATTACATACACACACACACACATATATATCAGTTGATGTATCAAGTCCCTTCCCCACCCACCTCCAAAATAGATCACAGTTCTCATGCCACCAAAGATGCAAAAGCTACCATAAATCTGGCCCGTTAGGCTAAATGAAACCACAATGGAATGGACATCTAGAAACTCTCAAGTTTGACTCTTTTGGGTATCTACCCTTTGCCTGACTAGAACTTCTTCAAAGGAGGCATCCAACAGCAATGCAGAGAAATGTCTGCCCTTCCTTCTCTAGCCTCACTAAGGCTTCCTCTTATAGATGCCAGAGAACTATCCATCTATGTTCCTTCTTGATCATTCAAAGGGAGTACATGACCCCCTCAAAGACCAAAACAGTCTGTGCCCATTGAGGCACTTAGAAGCTGGAAAGAACTTCAACCTCTAGAAGCCAAACACTCACACCCAGTCCCCTCTGCAGACCTGTGTTTGGTCCTGAATGTGGCTAACTGAAATGCCATGCTTGTGAGACTCCCTGATTTACCTGCAGTGAGTTTTTCTCTCCCGATCACATCCCTATCTGAACTCCACAGAGACATCTCAATTTCCTGGGTGTTTTCTGGGCTTCCTAATAAAAGAGAGGGTGGCAGAACCAGGGGCCCTGCACCATTTTAGCTGCAGGGTCCACCTCCCACCACCCACTCAGCTCTATGACCCAGCCAGCCCTTATGATGCATTGTCCCATCACCTTCACCATTTACAGCACAAAAGCTATTTAGCCAGTGCCTGCAACCCTTCAGCCTGCATGCCTTGACAGCAGAGGTTACAGGAAAAAAGAGAGAGAGACAGAGAGAAAGGAAGCGGGGGAGAGAGAGAGAAGGAGAGAACAATGTGCAATCGGCACTGCATTAGGATGGAAAAAGTACTTAAAGCCTGCAACATTCATCAAGACTGAATACATAAATGCCACATTTTGAATAAGCGAAGCAAAAGACAATGACAAAGGAAAGGCGCATTGCTTCAGGAATCTCTATCATTTTCATTTGCTGCTGTCAGGAACCTGTTTTTTGCCTCTCACTCTATCAGCCATTATAGCATTAATGAAGTAACCTCACATAGTTATTGACTGGCTTGTCAGAGGCCCTGCCTGATCCCTTAATAGAAACCATTGGTCTTCAGTTAAAAATGGGGTGAGCTGGGAGGTGCTGTGGGCATGTGCTGAATTTCAAGTGTACTCCTGAGGTTATCAAAAGCCATGAAATGCAAATTATTATATTTTTTAAACACACAGATTTCATGCAACTGAGCATATAAAATTGACTAATATTGTACTTTATGCATGCCTTATAATGTTTTCAAATATGCTCTGCATATGTTCTTCTCCCAGAAAGTTGTGGGTGGTATTTGAATAAGCAGAGGTGGGCCTAGTTTTATTTTGTTCCTCAAGTCATCTCTTGCTTTCAGTACACTGGCACTTCTAGCTTATATAGGGCCATGTTGATTGCCTTGTCTACTCAAACAGCACTGCTAATCCTTTGACTTTCAGCTTCAAATCAAAATCTTTTTTTCTTCCATGATTTTCTTTCCCCATTTCAAAGTATCCAAATCGTCAAACCAGTATAATATCATTTACTAGCAACTGCAGGTTGGCAGAGGGTCTAAGGAATAAATTCTTATACCAGAAGGCAATAACTTGGAAAAATAATCCTAGATGTGGAGTTTTTAATTCCAATAGCATACTACCACAGAGCAGATATGTTAAAACATAAACACCACAAAACAGAAAAGGATGAAAAAAGGAAAAGTCAAGAAAAAAAACTTGGAAGCAGGAAGTTGGCAATATTTTTGAATCAGGAGGAAAGGAACAAAGACAATGAATATTGGCTCAACCTTGAGAAGATTTTCAAACAGAGACTAATAAGAATGTGTTTTGGGGCACATGGTGTGCTGGCTTCATATTGGTATTTAATTGGATCATTCCTCTGGTATAAAGTTCTGACCTTTTCTCAGCTTCTCTGGGGAGGAAACACCATGTCTATGACTGTTGATTTGCATTATGGCTCCCCAAATTGGCTTCCTCTGACAGTAGATTATGTGTGTTTCTCACCTTTGGGATCATCCAAAAACTAAGAGTGAGAAGCTCAAAAATTTCTTCTCCGCATATTTTATACTCAAATACCTTGTTGTTTCTCTTTGCCATCAGTGCTAGCTCAGCTCAACTGTTTCCTCACATGGACAATCTGTAGACCCACCAAAAAGGCATTAGATCCTTTTCTTAGTTAGGAATGAAATTAAAGACCTAAGACTTGGCCAACATATAGCTATTGACGGTTCAACTTCCAAAGGTTCAGCTTAGTTGAGAGAAATATTGACTAGTTCCCATCTTGAGACATTTGCTCTCTTTTAGATTGGACCCAAGTTCTTCAAGAAAAACATATGCTTTGCACTTTCTTTTAACATGTTAAATCTTGTTAAGGATCTAATACACTAGAGCCCACAAAACCCAGAGTTGTAAGGGTTCAAACTCTTCTTGAACCCTGGCATGAATGGTGGTCATTTATTATCTCCATTAGAAAGATATTTGGCAGAAGGGACATAGTACTGACTTGGTGAAAACAAGGATTACAAACTTTTAAAAATATATGAATCTAAATCAAAGGTAAAAATGTATCACTAGCTCATCACTATTTTGAAGGCTCTATTATATTCCTTGGATGTCAATAAACACTTTAGTATCATTTTAACTCAATGCTCTCATGTCAGTCATGAAGAAAATAAAGGCCCAAATTAAATAAGTGACCTGTTCAAGTTCATATAATAGGCCATAGATATTCATGCATTTATTTATGCAACATTCATTTATTGAGCATATACTATGTATGAAGCATGGGAACAAGCCCAGGAGATATAAGACTTACATGTAGGTGGTCCCTAATCTCATGGAGCTTATAGTTGAGTGGGGAACAGTCTGTTTAATTATCAATTGCAATAATTTGTTATAAGTGTGTAAAAGAGATACAGGTCTGTTAAAAAGGTTGGGAGAGCAGCACTCAGAGAAAGCTTTCCAGACAAAGAGACATTTAAGCTTGGACTTGAAAGATAAGATGGATTTAAGCATATGAAGATAACAGAATGGGATAGGAGAGGTCAAGGATATGGTATAGGTGAAAACCTGATGTGAGAGGGAAATGGTGCATTCAAGAAATGAAATAAGATGAGCAAGACAGGAGTGTGGGCTGCAAAATGAGAGGAAATTTGTGCTATCAAGGGCCTGAAGGTCAAGGTAACAACTTTGAACTTATTCCTAAGGACACTCTGAGGTCATTGAGGGTATTAAACAGAGGAGTGATCGGATAAAATTTAATAATGTTAAGGTCAATCTGCCAGCACTGAAAGGAGAAAGGAGCAAGGAATAAGGGAGACCAGTTAGCACTGAAGCAGGTGAGAGATGAAGATGTAGATAGTCTCAATGGAGATGGTTAAAGAGATGTTCAGGAGTGAGCCTGACAGACCCTGGTGGTGGGAGGGAATGGCAAGAGGGTGGGAGGAGGTAAGGAAGAAGCAGGAGGAAAGTATGTTTCTCAGATTTCTGATTAGGACAACTTGATACCTGGTGTCATTCACTGTAACAGATGGGAAACATTTAAGTGAAAGAAAATGAATTCCATGCAGACAGCTTCAATAATTAACAGGCATTTAGGTCACCAAGTGAATAAGTATGGCAGAATCTCAAAGCAAAAATGGAATCTGGGCCTGCAGAACCACAGTCCATTTCTCTTTCTGTACAACTGTAAAAAAAAAAATTCTTCTTGCCTAAAGGGTTGAATGTTCAAAATAGTTTTCTAAAACAAAATACTAAAAAATTTTGAGACACATAGAAGGCTTCTTTGGAATATGCACCCTGACTTATTCAGATTTCACTAGGTTTCATAGTCCCAAAAGTCATGGTACATCTTTCATCCAATACATCTTAGTTAACAAAAAAAGAGAGAGAGAGAGATCTTAATTCTATATGCATTTACTATTTTACAGCTCACAAAGCACTTCCACAAATGTAAGTTTTCACATTTAATCTCCTAAAGGAAATACCCTTTGCTCTGTTTCCATTCACCGTCATGGCAGAGATGGCCATGTCACAACTTTCGGAGACGTGCCCCTGTCAATTCTATAATATTGCTTCTGTTGCTCAGCCAGCTGCACCCTGGGAATTTGCTCTAAATATGCTCATCTCTAAAATGAGGAGTTAATTTAGAATATTCTCAAAGTCCCTTCTGGCTTTAAGTTTCTATGATTCTAATCCTGAGGTCTGGTATTCTAGGACATTGAAATGTTAGTACATTATTAGTAAATTGGAAGTACACACAACGAGGGAAAAAAATGTGGACTATGTTAGAAAGCCCCAAGAAGAAAATAGAACAAGAGGAAGAAGCATCAATGGAGAAAGAATCACTGGGATGGTGAGATCTTGAGGCCATGAGAAGTGTGAAGAAGTTACATATAGTGAAGGGAGTTGGACACTTTATGGGGACTCACAATCACTCAATGAATGCCCTCATTTCCCCAACTCCACATGCAGGAGCAGGCTCGTAGGCCCATGTATGTGCTGCCTGAGGAAACCTCCAACTAAACACATGAAAGGAATGATTGTATTTTCATCTTCTCGGCATTAAGAAGCAGTAAGCTGCTTTTTTTTTCATTTCTTTCATTTTTTGTGGTGACAAATTACAATAACTAGGAGCAGGGAGGCAAGGACTATAGGAGAAGGAGAGGAGGGAAAAGGTGTTTGTTATTTTATTAACATGTGGGTGGTGGCATATAATTTCTTTAGACAGACACACACAAATATACTATTTGCACACTGATCACATATGCCTCAACTATATGAGCACATACCTTCGCACAAATGCATGTGCACACACTCTCAAACATATGCACACACAAACATCCCCCCACACCCCACACATACAATTGTATACACAATTGCACATTTCCTCTTTGCATGCACAGTCCCTCACCTTCCAAAGGACTGACCCCTGGAAAGACCCTGAAGTTTGATCTAGGACATGGGGAATGGCTGGAGTTCTTTATGGTATGGTCACCGAAGCTATCCTTCCCTTGTTTATTTTTCTTAATGTGCTGTTGGCACAATATTGCCAAGCACTCTCTCCCTGTAATGACAATATTGCCCACAGCTCTTTTCTTCATGGTTGAAGAGAAATGAGTAGCCCAAATAGTGTTCTCCTCGAGCCCATAATTTCTGCTTTTTAAAGTGTGTTTAATCAGACGACTCCTTTGAGGAAAGGAGAAAAGAAGTCATGGGCACATTAGATTTTCCATATTAATTAGATGTGTACTCCCAGGGAAGCGTTTGAGTTTTCAATCAATTTCTGTTTGTTGGTCTCCTGGATGAAACACCTCCCTTCTCCTTGACCTGGTCCTGCTTTTGTTACATTATGTAGATCTGACCTTTACTTCACAAAGGTGTTCGCATTGAGAAAATACCATGAAAACAGCCTCCTTTTTCTAAAGAGGTTGAATTCAAGATGGCGCCCACGGAGAGGCCCTGGCATTACAAGTCTCAGCTCTGGGTGGGGCTCACACCTTGCTGACTGCAAAGGGTATTCAAGTTCATGAATACTGTCTCAGGTAAGCCTCAGTAATTTTTCTAGTCCAAACTTCCTTGGCCAAACATGAATCCGTCCAAGCAAAAGAGAAAAGTAAAGCAAATCCCAATTGGCATTTTGAGAACTGAGAGTTTCATAATGTCTCCAGCATCTGTTTCAGAAAATATTTGGCATAGTTTTTAGCATGCAAATGGGCCATCTTATCTTCTCTGTCTTTTATTTTATTTTTAAGGATTCAGGAGTGACAAAATAATTAGCATTCACTCTGCTCAGTAGGGCATCTATTTAAACTCCTACAAGGGGATCAAAGTACATCATGCCGCCCTGCCAGAAACTTGGTTATACAGAAGGGTACAGTTGGGAATATCCACACATATCAAGACTTTGAATCCGTAGGCTGTTTTATTTGAAACTCCAATAGACACATCACAATGGGGAAATTACTTAATCTGCTCCAAGATTTATCACTATTGTATTCTATGGACCAGGTTAAAATAGAGGCCACTCAGAGAGGCCTCAGTGGGTCACGAGTGCATTTCGCTGCACTGCAAGTATTGCATAGCACATTAGAAAGTTTCTGACCGAGGCTTTAATCCTCAAAATCATTAAATCCAAGCTTTGCACTGATATGCATATGAAAACATTCTGCCAAATGAATCTACTTTACATTGCCCTCAAAATATTGCCACAACATAGAAAAGGGTAGGAATCTGAAACATTCTACAGCTCACAAGGGTACAGTTTATCAAAAGGTGAAGGAAAGTTTGTGTAAAGCAAAAAAAAAAAAAAAAAA
>JAQZBX010064163.1:0-16543 GCA_029593785.1 Cabassous unicinctus
TGAGGTCTTGCTGCATCAGCCCACGGTGCCGCGCGAGCTGGCCTGCCCTCACAAGGAGGGGCCAGGAAGCGAACCCGGGGCCTCTCATATGGTAAACGGGTGCTCTATCCATTGCGCCACACCCGCTTCCTGCCGTGAGGTTGCTGCATCAGCCCCCGGACCGCTCAGGACCGCTCAGGCCGGCGTGCCCTCACAAGGAGGCCTCGGGACGCGAACCCGGGGCCTCCCATATAGTAAACGGGGGCTCTATCCACTGAGCCACACCCGCTTCCCTCTATCTGTTACTATTGATGGGAGAGGGGTTAGAGACTGATGGGGTGGCCTGGGTGGGGGAATCGGCCCAGGCCCAGCAGAGGTGACAGAAGATACATTCAGGCACATGGAAGCAGGCTCCTGGGGGTGGGAGGGGGCTCTGGATGCAAGTCTGGAGCTTGGGCTTTATTCTGAGAGCCTGGCGGGGGGGGTGACCCATCATATCTGAGGCGCAGGAGATGGTAATGGGGATGGGATATCAGGGAGGAGGTGGGGGGAGAGAATGGCCAGGGCCCAGGCTAGGAGGGAGGGCTTTTTCTGCTCAGGGAAGCCCCCTGATGGCAGAACCCTTAGCAGACGGAAACAGAATCTTCCCTCAAGAGGGGCTTTAGTGGACCATGGGCCTCTGATGGACCTTCAGGGCCCTCAGTTCCCAGAGGGCTGTATCCGGGACCTAGAGATTTCTGGTGGGGAAAGAGTCTCTACTCCATCTCTGCCCTCCCCGGGGGCGGGGGCAGCTCCCTGTCCAGGCCCTGCCTGCCCTTCAGCCAGGCAGAGCTGGGCCAGGAGGTCAGGGAGGGTGGCCGCCAAGCCTGGGCAAACAGGAAATGCCAACTCACCCTTCCAGGCTGTTCCAGCCCTGCCTGTGGCCCCTCTGTCTAGCCCTGGGCCTGCACCCCTCCTTTCTGCCCGGTCCAATCCCCCCACCCCCACCTGGAGACCTCTCACTGACCCTTACTTCCCAGGTCTTTCTTTGCCTGTGGGGATCCGGGAGCAAAGCTGCTAGAAGTCCGGCGCCCACGTAATGAACCACTCATCATTCATTCATGACAGAGCAGAATCCTGTACTGGCCATGGGCCAGACCTTCTGTCTGGGGGGGGGTCCAGTCCAGCGTCAAGGTGCTGCCAGGCTGTTGAGGAGACAAGTCTGCCAAACTAGCTGGCAGGCACTATAACAGGAGAGCCAAGGCTGGGGAGCCCCAAGAGGCCTCAAGTCAGCCGGAGAGTCAAGGGTGGCTTCCAGGAGGAGGAGTCACTTGAGCTGGCTTCAGGTGGCTTAAGTGACTGTTGGGGTGCACATGACTGATGCGGGATATAGCTCTGACTGCCTCCTCTCCCCCTCCTCACGTCCTCCCTGACCCACTCCAAAGTCTTTATCAGGGGGCCCTTCTTTACTCCAAATTACTGGCCTGCTCAGAGTCTCAGTTTTCCTGATCCATGAAATGGAACAGCTGAAGCAACCACATAGACTGGGTAGATATTTACTGAGCACTTACTCTGTGGCAGGCTCCTCCTCTCCACCCCATTCCCTCCCCAGTGTCTTGGTGAGGAATTGATTTGATCCATCTGCCCATCCGAAGCAGAGGCATGGTTTTCTGGGGACAGCTCCTCTCCAAGCTCTGCCCAAAGCCCAGGGCTCTAGCAGCCCCAGGAACCAAGCATTAGCGGGCAAAGCCTGCTAGGTCATCAGTTACGGCCTTAATTACGGAGTTTGCCGAAGGTCAGCTCATCACTGATAAAGTGCATAATTCCCTGTAACTTCAGTTGTGCCATAACCTGAGTTTGTCTTGGGAGGCAGGAGTGGGAGTGAATGCTAACAAGGGGTGGGGCACACTATGAAACCTCTGTGAAAAACAGGAAAAGACACCCCAGGTGCCAGGCCACACAGCTTGGCCAGCAGAGTGTAGGTTGGGTTTCTGCCAGGAAAATCTTGTGCAGTGCACAACCTGTACAACTGAATATCTTGGCCTTAGGTTCAAATGAGTGTCAGCATGATGGCTTTTCCCTAAATAGATCCTACCCGCCTGTCAGACCACCAGCCCAGGTGTAAGAATCTCTTGAAACCCAATGTAAGTTTGCGTGTGTGTGCACAAGCTCATTTTTTTCTGAAGAGGATTCAGAGCTTTTTTCCCAGTTCCCAAAGGGTCCAGAGACCCAAAGAGGCTAAGGCTTGCAGCATAGACTTGAATTAAGACTGGGCTTGGGGTCTGGGATGGGGAGTGGCAGAAAAGACTTGCTAGGGCCTGTGAAAGAGTTTGAGTGTGTTCAGGGACAAAACACATAGTTCTGTTTCTCAAAAGGTGGACCTAAGATTTGGAGCATCAAAATCACCCAGCAGCCTTTAAAAGGGCAGACTCTTGGGCCTGCCCCATAAGATCCGGGATTTGGGGTGGTCTGAGCACAGGAAAGAATCTGCCCCTGGTACAAACTCTTGGGTGGTTTATATACCTACCAAATCTCCTGAAGCTGCGACTTAATACATCGTATTAGTTTTGTCTTATTTTCTCTGTGGGAAACAGTATAATATAATGTATATCCGATGTATATAATATATACCCCAAAGTCCATAAAGCAAGCAAAAGAATATCCGTGTATAAAGATATAACCTTCCCCCTGGCCCCAGAGGCACTGAAGATTGAACCCAGGACCTCATCTGCTCCCCAATGAGAGCTGGTTTTTACATTTGTTTTATTTTTAGTAGGTACTGGGGATTGAGCCCAGGACCTCGTACATGGGAGGCAGGTGCTCAACCACTTGAGCTACATCTGCTCCCCTGTAACAGTTTCTTGATTTTAGCTTCCTTTTTATTTGTGGGAGTGCCCTGGGGGCTGTGGAGGTCTGGTGCCCCCACCCCTGCCAAGCCAGGGCAGGGCCATAGTAAGTGCTCAATAAATGAAGCAAGAGCTGGGCCTCCCAGGAGTCTTTGGCCCATTAAGGGTACTGAGCACCCCCACCCTAGGCCTCTCTAGCCCGTTCCTGAGAAAGGACCAGCCTCTGAGGAGCACCCAGCCTGGCCAGCACAGTGGGCCATTCATGAAGGGCACACACCAAACAGACTCCTCTGCCCTGGTGTTGGGGCCAAATCCTCACCCCCAACCCCTAGCCTTGGAGACAAGCAGTCCTGTGTCCGGAGGTGAAGGGGCATCTGTCTCCCTTTCTCCCTGAACCCCAGCGCCCAGCACGGAGTGTGCCAAGGAGGCATTGGGGGCAGCCAAATGAATGGATTAGTTCAATGAGTATAAAACTAAGCACCTACTAAGAGGCAGACCACAGGCAAGACCCTGCCCTGGTGGAACTCTGTCTGGAGTAGGTGGAGTATGCCAAATAAAGATAAAATTGCAACGGACAAGTATTAAAGCAGAACAGGACAGGGAGCCCGTGGGGGTGTCAACAGGGGAGGCTTCCTGAGGAAGGCTGGTGAGGAGTCAGCCAGGGAAAAGGGACTAGAGAATGTCCTGGAACAGGTAATGATGTGCAAAGGCCCTGTGGCGGGAAGAGATGGGAGGGGCCGACCACCAAGAGCCAGGACCGGGATGAGGGGGCACGGACTGTCATACCCCGAGGGACCAAAGGACACTACGAAGACCCGGACAAGGGGCATCCTTTGTTCGGGGGCCGCCATCCGCGCGCACTTGCACCCCCGTCCCCAACCACGTTCCCGGAGCAGCCTCCCCTAATAGGCCCGCCCCTTTACGCCGCGCAGGCCCGTCAATCACGGGCAGGGCGCCCCGCCCCGCCCCAGGGACCGGCCGTGATCCCGTCAAATCACTAGGCGCCGTGCGCCCAGCCCCGCCCCCTCACATCTGCGCGGCGCGCCGCTAACACCGACGGCCTTTAGCACAGACCCGCCCCTGGCGCCCCGCCCCCAAAGGCTGGTCCCGCCCCTTCCGGGAACGGGCGGGGTGCAAGAGGGGTCTCCCACACCCCGCCCCAGCGGAGCATGGCGACCAATCCGGGGCGGTAGCCTGGAGTGGGGGCGGGGCCTGGGCGAACACAAAAGGCAGGAAATACAAGCCATCTCCGGCGCTGTAACCATGGCTACCTGCGTGCTCCCGCGGCCCTGCGGATATGAGCTGGTGGGAGCTGGATGGGGCCAGGTCCATAGTTGTCACGCGGTGCCCTCTGGCGCCCCCCGCCCCCCTACGTGGTTTCGGACGTGGAGCCTGATCCTCCACTCCCTCTTCTGTGAAATGGGGTTACCTTTTGCCCAGAGCTGAAATCGCTCATTAATTCCACAAACATGTATTGAGCCCCTACTACGTTCAGAGGCAGGAGATTTCATCATTGAACAAGACCGATTAAAAAAAAATACAAATCTTGCGCCCAGGTGGCTTATATTGGGGGCAGGGGTGGGGGGTCGAGGGCGGGAGGCAACAATAAGCAAAAACAGAAATAAGCAAATGGCACAGGACGTTGGAAAATGATTAAGTGCTATGGGGAAAACAGCCGCCCAATGGGAATTGGGAGTGTGCGGGAGGCGGTTTGTAGTTTTAAATAGGGTAGTCTGGCAGGCCTCATCAGGAAGGTGACATTTGGGCAAAGACTGGAAGGGAGGGAAGGAATTGGCCGTGTGGGTATCCGCCAGGAAGAGCACTGGAGCCAGAGGAACAGCTGGTGCAAAGGCCCTGAGGCAGCAGTGAGCATGAGGTAAAGAAAAGGAGACCACTGTGTCCAGAGTCCAGTGAGCAAGGGAGAAGGCGAGATGAGGTCTGAGAGGTGACAGCACAAAGCTCCAGGCCCCTCCTCACCTTCTTTATTTCTTTACTGTCCTTTCTTCCTCCTTCCTATGCCTCCATTCTTCTTCCACAGACAAGAAGAAAACACCAGTTTGAATTGAGATGAACAAGAACTCATTGTCTTTCCAGTGTGGGTCAGAAGCACTTCAGATCTGGATCACAGTTCTGGGCAACAGCCCCAGCTCTAGGGGCTGGGGCAGAGAAGCCAGGCTCTCTCAGTCTCCTCCCAAGCTGTTCCCTCTGCCAGACAAACTCCCACCCATGTCTTCAAGGCCCAATCAAATGTCTCTTCTTCCTGGAAGCTGGGCTTTCTGGCTCCGTGAGGCATCACTCCCCTGAGCTACCCCTTCACGCAAACCCCGTCACAGCCCTTACTCACATCCCCAGGCCCCCAGGCAGGGGGGGCAGTTGCAAAGTGGCAGAAAGGCCAAGAGACCACATAGCAATCTGCAAGGGCCAGGGGAGAACAAACCTGGAGTTGATGGCTAACGGTGAGTAGCCACATGCGTGTCCCTCTTCCCACTGCTTCAACCGACCACCCACTGGTGCCCAGGCCTGGCCCAGAGCTGATGAGGCAGAAAGGCACAAATACCCTCCAAAAACTGATGGCTAAAACAATGGAGAGTTCTGAGTCTTGACTCTGCCCTGGCCTGGGGCCATGAGGCAAGTTTCAGATGCATTCCCCTGCCAGGCGAAGGCAAAATGCTCCTAAAGACAAAGAAAACAGAGGCCAGCCTGTGTACAGACCATCTTGTCTGGACCAGAGCCTGCTTCTTTAAATACCTGTGGGTGTTTGGCATGCAGAAATTCAATGGGTGGGGTGAGGCCTCAGCCTTTGGTGGAGGCATCTCCAGACCCCAGTGGCATGTTTTCAGAAGACTCTTTGGACAGGTGGGCTTTGAAGGAAGCAGGGCAGGGCAGTACTTGGGGATACGGGCCTTGGGGTCAGCTCTGCCTCTTAATAGCTCATTTGAGCCTCAGTCTCCTAATCTGTAATCAAAGGATTACAATAATAATAATAATAATAATAATGCCCAACTTGCAGGGTTGCTGTGAGGTGGGTCAGTGTGAGAAAAGTGATTGGAACAGTGGATGGCTTGTGCTAAGGGCTTGGTAAAGGCTGCCTCTGGTTGGTAAAGGTGCCAATATAGTAACTCAGGAGGCTTTCGAGACGCCAATACCTGTTTTCTCTTCCTTGATTCCACTGCTAGACTACATTTCCCAGACTCCCTTGCAGCTGGGTGTGGTCACATGACTGCATTCCAGCTAAGGGGATGTCAGTGGAGGTGATGGTCCTCCTTCCAGGCCAGGTCTATGAAAACCTCCTGCAGGCTCCTCTGGCTCGATGCAGACAATGCAGAGGCACAGGCAAGAAGGCCCTGGAAACCTAAGCCACCACATGGAGGAAAATCCACCAACTGGAAACACTGCCCGCACAAGCAAAAATAATAAATAAACTTCTAGAAACGTTAGGGTTTGTCTGACTGCAGCTGGCCTAACTAGCCCAGGGATTCGCTTGCCTATTCATTCATTTGCTCCGTCAGCAAATAGTTTTTGAGGGCCTATGGGTTCTCTCTGCCCAAGGCACAGAGGTAAACGATAAAAGGTGGGCAGAACAGACATCCTTAGTAAAACTTTAGTCACCAAAAAGCACAGAAAGGAGGAAGGAGGAGAGAGAGCAGCAGGCAGCAGAGGGAAGGGCCTTGAACCAGACAGAACGTGGTCCATTCCTTGGCACCAAGAAGAGGAAAGATGAGGCCACAGTGGTGGTCTGTTTTCATCATGCCCCCTTTCTGAGACTCAGTTTCCTCTTCTGGAAAATGGAAGTGATGCCCCCGACACCCTTTCACGGGGCAGCTCTGGATGTTGGAAGAGAAAGTCCCACATGTGACTTGCCCCTGGACGCACGTTTATTCCCGATATTGCCAAGAGAGTGTGCTGGAAAGCCACTGCCTGATGCCCAAAGCAGCGCCAGGAGGACGTGGGCTCGAGGGAGGCGAGAAGGGCCTCTGGGGCTCAGAAGGCAGGAGTGGAGAAGGAAGAGCCGCTGCTATTAAGGCTCTCCAAGCCAGCGAAATATCAAGGATGGTCTCCAGCCGGGAGAGCTATTAGGCGGAAGCACTGGCTCTCTGGGGAGGCGGGTAGGGACGGCTCTGGCTGACGAGAGCTGGTGGTGCTAAGAGCGGGAAGACTCTGCTGACGGGCAAGATGCTGGCAGCCACTCAGCCTTCCTGGACGAGGCAGGAGAGACGGGCAGCGCCTGATTTGGGAGGACATCCAGGAGGCCCTGGGGTGCGGGGGGTGGGGAGGCTTAAGTGTTGGGTGGTTCCCTGATGCGTGATGCTAGCCTGGGTCATGAGCAGAAAAGCTACATCAGGTCTAGGAAGTATGCTTGGAGCTAGGTGTCTAGAAAGGGTATGGCCAAGCCAGGAAGCGCTGGGGGGTTCATCTCCTCAGATGCTGGAGGAAGCCGGACAAGGAGCAGGAGCCTCCAATGACATGCAATGGGACCAGGTCACTCCCTGACTCAAACGTGTGCCATGGCTCCCTAGCTCCCTGCTGCCAGCCTCCCAGGCTTTCCACACCACGATGCCACCACTGCCCCCACCGCCACACTCTAGCTCGAGCAGTTCCCTCGGCCAAGTGTGCCAGCCTCACCTCCCATTCCTTACACTTGTCTGTCATTCTCTAAGGACCACCTGGAGTTCTAATCCTTGGCCCAGCAACTTCCCCTCTCTGATCTTTATCTTAATCACTGGTAACTTGAGAGAGCTATTTCCTACCTGGCAGTGTGGTTGGTGCTAATGAAACAGGACAACAGATGTAAAAATGCATCATAGCAGGTGGCACGAGGGAGTTATTTAAAAAGCAGATTTCCCCCCCAAAACCCACAAGCCCATCTTGGAGCAGCACCTTCTCCAGGAAGCCTTCCTAACCACACCCAGGCTGCAATCCCCTCCCACCCAGCCCCATTCGGGTCAGGTTCTTCAGCAATCTGGGGGTCAGTGTGGGGTGGGTGAGTAAAAGGGGAGAGGGGCTCAAAACATATGTCTTCCTACCCTGGGGAGGTGAGAGGACGAGCATTTCAAATGCCCTCTGAACTCCAGAATTTCTACCCCCCTTAAGTTTGCCAGGACAGGCCTCTGTCAGCTGCTCTGCCCAGAGAAGCCCCGACCTCAGCCCATGGCCCCCAGTCTTCTTTCTGTGCTGCCACTGGCCCTTCAGGGATGGGGGCTTCTATCCACTCTTGCCCCCACCCACCACAAGCCGCCAGTCAGCCAGCGGCTCAGTGCCAAGTGGTGAGCTTGAACCTGGTGCTGGCTGGAGAAGAGGCGAGAAAACATCCAGGTGGCTCCAGGGGCTTTGGCGGGGGTGGGGGGGGCAGGCATGTGTAGGTGGGGGTCTACAAGCTGTCTTCATTTCTTCTAGAAACCTCAGAGGTACTGTGCATTTACCCAAAACGAGACTGCACCAATGCTTTGGGCTGGAAAGCTGTCAGCTCGAGGCCCCACTGGTTTATCTCCCCCGACCCAAAGCTCAGATAGGCAGTTATGGATGTCTCTGATTAATAAAAAATGGGGGCAATGAATTAATCATTATGTAATAAATGCAGTTTGTTTGGCAGCCATATCGTTCAAAAACATGGCTGTGTGTGTGCATGTGTGTGTGTGTGAAATAATGGAGCTACCTTCAGTAAAGACGTGGCTCTATGAGGAAAGATATGGCTTTGCCCCAGGAGCCCCTGTCCTTGGCGGGGGGTGGGGGGGGGCTGTCAATGACAGCAAAGGCATTTTTAAAGGGGTGGCCGGAGCCCCCTACCAGGAATCCAAAGAGGAGAACAGTCAGCCAGGCTGGGCAGGCAGCCTGTGGGTGGCATTTGGGTAGGGACTGGTGGCTCGGCTGAGGACCCAGGAATGGGGGCTGTGGGCTCAGCCCTGCCCAGGGGCGGTCCAGTGGCTCCCCTCTGCCTGGGTCTGCAGCCCACCCCTCCCTGAAAGAAGAGGAAGGAACAGACGTTTTCTTGGATTAGGAAAATAATGTTGGCTCCCAGATGGACTGCGCCCTGGAAGCATGTTCTCTGCCTCCTCCCTCCCCTTTTGTGACAAGGTCTTTCTGGGGAGCAGCCGCCAAGCACCAGAGGGTAGCAGGCGGGGGCAGAGTGGCACCCCCTCCCCCAGGGGCATCTGCCTGGCCCAGTTGGTCAACCGATTGCTGTCGCCCCCAGAATCTGAAGCACAAAAGCAGGGCCTGGCTGCAGCTTCCAGCACTCAAGTCTGACGGATCTGGACCCAAGAAGGGGTAACGCTGAAGGGACAGGCAGGGTCTCCCCAGAGCAGGAGGAGGGCGAGGTCCAGCCGGGAGCCCCCTCACTCGGCCTAACACCCCGTCTTTCCGCCTGAGCTCCCCATCTCAGGAAATGACATCCACCACCCCTTGCTACCCATTCTCCCAGACTCCACCCTCGCCCCTCCCCAAGCCCAGTGGCTGTTCCCTCCCTCCCTTCACCAGACCCCTCCCCATTCGCAGGCCACCATCCCTGTTCCCTCCCCTTTCTCACCTCCTGCCACCAGAGACTTACCTCCAGACTGCTTCCCCACTGAAAACCCGTGACCCCGCATACCAAAACGCATTGCCCTGCGACCCCCTCCCAGAGTGCTCCGCACGTGTACGTATCAGCCACGCGCTCCTAAGTGTCTTGGCACACACTTTCCCTTTCCTTGGAAAGCTCTGCCCTCCCCTTTTTCTCCGTGGAAAAAGCACCCAATAGTCCCCGAAGGTCCCCTTCAAGGCCCAAGCTAACCCCTTCTGGTTCCCCCCCCCTACCCTGCCACCCACCCAAGTTAGTCCTTCTTTTATGCACCCCATCAAGCTGCAGCCCGCATCCCACCAAAAGTTCACCTATCTGCACACCTGTCCCTCTCCCCAGCAGGACTGTGAGCACCCCCTAAAGGCAGAAGCCAGGTCTGATCCCACCCTAAGCCCTCTGGGTTCAGCACACAGTAGATGCTCAATAAAGACTCAAATGTGTGTGTGTGTGTGTGTGTGTGTGTGTAAATGCACACACAACCCAAATGGGAAAGACTGAATGTAAGTAGTAGAGAAGGGAGATAGCTGGAGAGGACCTTTCACCTGCTACTCTATGTAACTCTTTCCATTTACAACCATCACTTCTTTTCTTTTGTAACTTAAAAAAAAAAAAAAGAGGATTTTGGATGAAAATGATACCAGTAGCCACCACTGAGAAGCTGCCTGCCTTATGCCTGATTCAGGCGGAGAGGAACACTGGGGCTTGGCCTCCCTGACCTCTAACCTCACAACCTCCTGGCTGTGGAGGGACAATTTGGCCCACTTTCCAGATCCGGAAATGGGGGTTCGGAGCAGGGGATGGCCACCCGGGGCACGTGGCCCAGCATCTGAACTCCATGCTGCCCTGGCCGGGTACTTTGCACCCTCCAAAGTGTATGTAGTATTGTTCTCCCCTGCAGCAGAGCTGGGTGTCACTGAGAAAGTGGAGTTGACCCCAAAAAGTGCCACAGGACCTCAAATTTGACGTACCCCAAACCACCTCCTCTCTGTCCCCTAAACCTGGTCCCTGCACACACAAAGGCCACCATTCACGCCATCACTCATGTCTGCAGGCCAAGTCCAGTCAGCACCCTCTCTGTTGTGGAACTGTACAGAGGATGCATGGGATAACCCGGCTCCATCGCCCCAGCCGGAAGTGTGGGAAACATCCCCTTGCTTCTGGCTTCCCATCCCCACTCCCACTTCTATCTCCCCCACCACCCACAACCCCAGCCTCTCTCTCACATCTCCACCAGCGACTGCAAAGCCGACCAGACCCAGCTTAACAGATGTCTCTGGCCCTGCAATTCCTAGGGCTGGCTCCCCATCCCAACCACATCCGCTTGTTAAAATTCAGATCCAACAGGCCTCTGGGCAGGGACCCTGAGCTGGGTATTTATGTCTTTTTCCAAGCACCTCACCCAGAAATGGGACCCAGGCCTCTACTCTAGGAGACATCTGCATTCTACATGGAGACTCATGGGATCAGGGGCTGGAGGGGTTGCTACCGCACTGGGGTCCCAGGAAACTTTGGGTATGAGCCCTGCCCTGGCACTTGACTTCTGGTGGCATCAAATAATCCAAGGTGCCTGGGGTCAGCAGGGGGATGGAAGGATGTGCTGATGTGCAGTTGCCCCCTCACGCCACCTCCGGAACCCAGGATCCCACAGCCTGGGGGCCCTGGCGCAGAGTAGGGGTGTACCAGAAATATTTGGGGTACAGCTGCCTTCCAAATAATAAAGGGTACCATCGACTGCATGCCCATGGGGGTAAGCGCTCTGCCTCATTTAAAAGTGGGAATGGAGTGACAGTATCTGTCGTAGCAAAAAACGCCACCTGGGCATCCACCCTCCACGTCAAGTGTGATCAAATCAGCATTTACTGCAAATGCATACTGGGTACAGGGTGGAGAGAGGGCAGGGCCACTTCGCAGCCCCTGGGGAGGTCTGAGTGACAACCCAATTCCCCATCCAGGCAGACGGTGGAAGGGCCCCCAGGGCTCCCACAAAGTACACCCCAAACCAGTGTAGAAACACACAGCATTCCCTGTGCAGGAGGAAGCTCTAATGGATGGGTCCCACCCTGCCTCCGGAAGATTCTGGCAAGGAGACACGGTCAGTGAGGTGACTTCCAACTTCACCCGCTTCCGGATGACCATTTTTTTCTCTCTCTTGAACAACGAACACATAATGTTTTTGAAAATTTGTATTAAAAGAAAAGGATATGCTTTTTTGGCAAAGTTTCAAATGAACTCAGCACCAGGAGCAGGGAGGTTCTGGTAAGACTTTTCCAGATAGATAGTTGGGTATTTCAGACTCAGGGGAGCATTCATTCATTGATCCATTCATTCATTCATTCAATCCAACAAAGATCCATTCCTCTGAGTGCCCTGGCAGCTACTCTGGGCCTCTGTTGGGATTCAGCAATGAGAATCCATCCATCCATTCATTCATTCATTCACATTCATTTATTCCTTTAAAGATCTGCTCCTCTGAGTGGCCTGACAGTTACCCCAAGCCTCTGCTGAGATTCAGCAATGAGAATCCATCCATCCATCCATTCATTGCATTAATATGTACTAAGGGTCTGTTGGGAGTCTTGGGGATTCTGACATCTCGGCCTCTGTGATGAGTCTGGAACCGAGTAGAAGAAAGGGCCAGTGGGGCAGGGCGGGCAGGGCAAGGCTACCTGGCCCTGCCTGGCTTCGGGCCCGGGTCCCACTCGGCCCTCTCCTCTGCCCAGCGTCCCTGCCTCTCAGCCCCCCAAAAGCATCACTCACGTCCACAGAAGACCACCCCCGCCCCCGAGCCGGCAGGCACCCAAGACGGGAGCTATGGTCTCTACACAAGACACTGACATGAAGCCGGTTACTGCCTTTTCAGCAAACATAATTCCTTTTTATTAGAAAATTAAAGGGTAGGACCGGCTTGCCAAAAGCCCAAAGAGCTGAAATGTGCTTTCCTAAGATATGCGGCATCTGATAAAACGGATTTGCCGCTCTCCTATTCCACCGGCATCTCCCCTCTGCCAGCCTCTACTGCATTCACTCCCCTTCCCCTGGCACCGAAGCAACCGCCGTGAGCCCGGCCAAGGCGGCGGGGGGCGGGGAGGGGGCAGGCGGCAGGGAGCCCAGCACCCCGGACTTGGGGAGTGGGCTTCTGTTTCCCACGCCGGGATGAAAGCTGGGGGCTGCGAGGTGAGTCCCGCACCCCGGTTTTAAGCCTTTTTATAACTACCCTGGGATCCTCTTGCTTTCCTGAGATGTAAAGGCTGCCCGTGACCTCTGCTAAGCGGAGGGTGTCAGGAGTGGGAAGGCAGGAACAATAAAGGATTGAGCTCCCAGAGAAGCGGCTCATCCATCTGGAGACCCAGGAGCAGGCGGCTCCAGACAGAGTGGGGCAGATAGCAAGGACAGTCCCTCCCTGCCACACAAAAAGCCACCATTCAAAACCACCCAGGGAGTTCTCTTATTGAAAAGTCCTTGATTCTTTCCTTTCTGCCGCAGAACTCACCAACAAGGGCCTTGTCTTACGAAGGGGATGATGGAGAAGCCCCGGAGGGAGGGGCTGAGCCCAGGACCTGGTAACTAAGGTGACTCTGGAACGTTCTTCCCGCTCACCTCCTGTTTTCTCTTTCTTTTCTCCTTTTTAATTTTTCCCCTCTCTCTCTGCTGGTCGGATGCCACCTGCCTGGTTTAGAGGGGGATCTTGGAGGTGGTGGGGAAAGGGGAGTGACGTGTGTGCACGCCTGTACACATGCGTGAGCTTCTGTGAGTGCGAAGAGTATGCACTAGCGTGTGTGCATGGGAGTGTCCGTGGGAGAGCATGCGTGAGTGTGTCAGTGTGGGAGAGCACATGCACTGCTCTGAAATTGTGTAGGGGTGTGTGTGTATGCATGTAAGGGCCTGAGTTTGTGTGCGTGCGTATATGAGCGTGTGTGGGCATGTGCATACGTGTGAGTGTATGCACACATGCTGCGTTGAGTATGTGTGTGAGTGCGCATTAGTGACTGCACTGTGAGAGTGTGTGTGCGCACGTGCATTTGTGACTGTGCACATGTGACAGTGGTGTGCAAGTGCGTGTGTCGAGTGTGTGCGTGTGTGTTGAGTACTAAAAGGGTGCCACTCCATGCCCCAGTGGGCGGGTTTCTCATTTCAGGTGTTGGCCCCTGCCCTCTCCCCCGCCCACCCCCACACCGCCCCCAGCCTCCCTCTCTAGCTGTTCAAGGGCAAATCCATTCCCCTCACTGCCTCCTCAAGTAACAAAAGGCGAGATGGAGTTTCCTTTCACCTGCTCTGATTGAAGCCTGCGTTTTGGCATGCCTAGCACAGGCCGCTTTGTTCTGCAGAAAACCAAGCCAGGGTTCCTCCCGGGCCTGCAGGGTAGGCGTGGCAAATGACACTGCCCCCCCCCACCCCCAAAGCCCATGCTGCCGAAATCTCTCTACCCCAGCGCCCTTCATGGCCCCAGCCTTGGCCTGGGGAGGTTCAGCTACAAGGGCCTCAGTCTGAGCCAGGCCGCGTGGCCCGGGACAGATGGTTTCACGCTGAGACTTGTTCTTGCCTGCCCCACAAGGCTCCTGCAAACAGACCCTCTTCCCCTACCGGGGCAGCTCCAGGGCTGTGAGGACCTTCTCTGGTTGTTAGGACAGTGGAGGAGGCATTTACGGTGGCGTCTCGGGCCAAGAGGGTCACGTGGCTGGTCCCAGATCTAAGGTTCCTCTAGTGTGGCTGGAGAAGTTGGGAGGGTGGTCCTGGCCCGGGGAGTCCCAAGATCTGGGTTCTGGGTGATGCTGCCCAGTTTCTTTGCCCCTCGGACCGTGGGGGTCCTGATGGCCCCCGAAAGGCTCTAAGGGCCCACTGGGTAGGGCCTGGCACATGATAGGTGAGCGTCCCACCCCCTGAAATACTGAGGCTGACCCCTGGCTGTCGTCTTCTGAAGAGCCTGGCCTGGGGTTCCGGCATCTGGAGGCTTCTCCCCCTCCTGCCTGCACTACCCACCCCAACCCCAGGAGTGGGGGGAGAGAGCTGTCTGCAGTGGTGAGTCATGTCAGCTCAGCCGCTCTGTGTGCGGAGGGGGAGGGGCTGGGCGGCCACTGCCCTGCGTCTGGGCCCAAGGTGATGAGGTCAGCTCCGGCGGCCGGTGGCGGGCTGGGCTGGCGCCTGAGACCCACCCCAGGCAGCCTCTGGGTCGTCCGTCCCTGCTCCAAGCCCCCTGGCCCCGCCAGGGCAGGAGGACCGACCGAGGCCGGTGGAGGGCAGGGGCTCAAGGCCTCAAGGTCCCCCAAGAAGTGGGGAGATGGGGGTGCAGCCGACAGCCAGGGGAAGGAGGCGCGCGTTGGAATGTTGGGTGGGAATGGTGCGTCTGGACCCACTGCCCGGGCCAGCTCTGGCAGGCGGGAGGCAGGCTCCTGTCCAGGCCAGCAGCAGGCGCCCCCGAGCTCCCGACCCCCTGCCTGTCCCTCTTTCACCGATTCTCTCTCTGTACCCCACACCCTCCAACTCTCCCTCCTCTTCCTCTTCCCTCACCCGGGGCCTCTAAGCAAATGGACTGCAAATGAGATCCTGGATTTTCATTTGCACCCCGCCATCCTTTCCCCAGCTCCTGGACGGCTGACCTGTTCTGTCCTGTCCACCCATCTCTGTCCTCCTCCCCCTTGGAGGTGCAGCAGCTGCAACCATGTGATTCCCCCCCACCACCACCACCGAGGACAAGCTGTGGGCGCTTCTGCAAGCCAGGGGTCAGCAAGCTGCGGGGACACTGAATGGTCTTCCAGTGTGTGTGTGTGTGTGTGTGTGTGTGTGTGTGTGCACGTGCGCATGTGAGCATGGAGGAGGTACCCTTGCTACAAAACCGGGCAGGGTGCTCCACAGACAGACATTTCCTGGGTGCTGGGAAAATACGGCTTCAGGAATAACACTGACAATAGCTGCCTATTTCCCAGGCTCCTCCTACGTGTGGGGGTGCTGGGTGGGGCCCAGTAAAGCCTGGGGCACATTTATTATGAATAACAGCGAGAACGACTGTGCTTGTGGCACTGGACACTTTGCTCTGAAAATTCCAGCCAAGTCAGCCATGAATCCCATTTCTCAGATGGGGATGCTTAGACCTAGAGGGTGGTCCAGAAGCAGGCTCTGTGGACCCCCCTGCAGGAACCAAGAGACCAAGGGACTCATACGTGACCACAGCGGCTCCCTCAGACTGCCTGAGCCTGGGCAGGTGGGATGAGAAGTGGGCAGCCCCAGCACCCCCATATCCAGTCCCCTGGAAGCTCGAGAAGGGGGTGAGCCCGGGACCCATTTCAAACTCACAGCCTCTCCGTGTCTCCCCCGGGTGGCTGGCCCGCTGGCCCTGGAGGCCTCTGCCCCCAACAGCAGACCGGGCCCCAGCCCTGTAGGGCGGCCGGGACCACCCAGGCAGTTATGAGTGTGTGTGTGGTGACCCAGGGCCCAGCTCGGCTGCTCCGCCCAGCCTGACCACAGCCTGGAAAACAGGCTCCTTGGCCACCCCCCGTCACCCCTCCCACTCAGCCACAGCCCACGCCACTGGGCCTCACCCAGCCCTGAACCACGAACTGGGGCTGCTCTGCCTGTCCCCCAGCCCCTCATCCCACCCCAAAGGTCTGGGAGGGGGCCTGCTCCCTCATGCTAACCTAACTTAAAGTCCCATGACAGGCTGCCCCATTTCCACGCCTCCTTCTGACACCCTACCCACCCCACCCCCCAACTGTCAGGGGGTGAAACATCAGCCTTTTAACTGCGGTTTGCCATAAACGGCCCCAAACCAACGCCCACCCTCGGGGCCTGTCTTGCTGAAGCTCAGTCCTCCACCACCTGGTGTCCAGGTGGGGTGCATGAAGCCCCTGGCCCCCTCTGGGAGGGAGCTCCTGGGTCCCCAAGCCAGGCGCAGGGTCTCTGCTGGCCTCACACTTCTGAGGCAGGATCACCGAGGCTGAAATTTCAAATAAGGAAGAGAAATAATTACTCGGAGGCTCCAGGCTGGTTCAAGTGGTGACAGGTCTCTGGTCCCCAGAGGGGGGAGGAGGTGGCCCCGCACCCCGACGTCAGGCTGGGTCCCAGCAAGGCCCTGGGCCTTTGCCCCTGTTCAGCCTTGTAGTCCCCACCTCTCTCCTGCTGGGATGAAGCCAACCTCAGGGCTGTTCCAAAGTGGGGGTGGGGGGGTGCTGGGGGTTAGAGAAAGAGCAGAAGC
>JAQZBX010064164.1:0-16552 GCA_029593785.1 Cabassous unicinctus
ATATAAAAATGGCATAAAAGCACCAGAAAACATTCTCAACATCTCTAGTTGAAAATACAAATAAAAACCACAAATCAAAATCACATACACTAGAATATGATTTTAAAAAGGAAAAAAATTACAAGTGTTGGAGAGGATGTGGTGAAATAATAACATTTTTTCATTCCTCATGAGATTGTAAAATGATGCTGCCACTGTTAAAGACAAAGACAATTTTTCAATCCTTCAGAAAGCTAAGTTACCATATGACCTGGTAATCCTGCTACAAGCTACATAACCAGAAGAATTGAAATGTGGGACTCAGACAGATATTTGCACACCAATGTTTGTAGCAGCATTATTTGTAGTTGCCAAAAGATGGAAGCAAAACAACTTCCATCAGTTGATGAATGGATTAACAAAGGTAGTATATATACACATATGATGGCATATTTTTCCCCAGAAAAAGGAAATAAATTCCTGATGCATGCAAAAACATGGATGGACCTTGAGGTCATTATGTTGAGTAAAATATGCCAGGCAAAAAAATGACAAATACTGTATGTTCTCACTGAAATGAACTAATTTTATTACACAAACTTAGAATCTAAAATATAGGTTACCAGGGGACAGATTAAGCTTATAGTCTTAAATAAATGATTTCATTTATTAAAAATAAGCAACATATCAAATAACAAAGAATAAAATATAACTTGCAATAAACTGAAAACATTAATATTGTCTGTAATTTATATATTTAAATAAAATTTGAATATCTATAAATTAATAAATATAATTAATTTTATAATTAATATATTGATGTGATCCTGCCATATATATCTTGAAATATATACAGTACTTCTTATATCCTGTTATGTTTGGTATATATACACAAGGCATATTTTTTCTACTTTTAAATTTTGCAATGTATTTTACTGGCATAAATAATTTGAGAAGGATTTTGGGAAGATGGCATCATGTTAGGAAGGCAAGGCTCGGGTTTTTCACAAAAACAATGGAGAGAGATACAACAGCAGTCCAAGAGACCAGCTTTGGGGGTCCGGAGACCAGGAAAGTGTTTCAGAGCTCCCAAGAGAGTGAGAGACAAAGAGAGGAAAATGCCAAAACAATAAACACTGAGTTACTAAACTTCCTGGCTGCTTGTAAAGGCTCCCCTCCCCCACTCCTAAGATATTAAGCTTGGGTAAAAGCCCTGGTTCATTGCAGCTGACTGAGAGGGGAACAGATTTCTTCCTCCTTGTCAGCTGTTACAAGGGAAAGGGAAGATAAGTCAGGGGGCTTCTCTTTAGTAAATTCAGCCAAAAGAGACCACATTGAATCTCAGCTGTTGCCAAACCAAAACAAAGGAAAACAGAGATATACCTCTGTGGAAATGTGTGCCAGTGAGCACCATTTCTGGCTGGTCCTGAAATTGAATAGAAAAATTGCACTTGGGTCTCTCTATTCCCTAACTTCTGGAAGAAAATCTGAGCCCCATTAGTGAGTCTTTGCCATTATTTTCATAACTTAAGTTAGGCAATTTTAAAGACTTAGGATAAGTTGAACCAAATAACAAGGATGAACTGTGGGAAAAAATTACAATAAACAATAGAGAGGAATTAGCCATCAGAGTAAATTCACCAGCATATTCAGATGGTGAAACATCAGCAAAAAGTTACAAGCCATACTAAGAAATAGGAAGAGATGGAAAAAAATGGAACAGAGACTCAGGGAATTGAATGACAATGGGAAACACAAAAACATGCATTGTTGAAGTCCCAGTAGGAGATAAGTATATAAAAGGGGCAGAAAGAATATTTGAAGAAATAATGAGTGAAAACTTCACAATCCTTATGAAAGACATAAATATCAGTATCCAAGACCAATATACCCCAAATAGAGTAATTTCAAATAGACCTACCCTGAGACACCTACTATTCACAGTCAATATTCAGAGAATTCTGAAAGTAGCAAGAGAAAAATAAGCATCCCATATAAGGGAACTTCAATAAGATTAAGTGCCAACCTCTCATAAGAAATCTTTGAGAAGAGAAAAAAGTGGTGCAATGTATTCAATGTTCTGAAAGAGAAAAACTGCCAGCCAAGATTTCTGTATCTTGGAAAGCTGTCTTTGAAAAATGTGGGTAGTTCAAATCTTCACAAACAAAAACTGATAGAATATGTTACCAAAAGACTGATATTACATGAGATGCAAAGGGATTGCTGTACCCTGAAAGGAAAAATCTGGGTGAGACACTTGGAGAAGAGTGTAGAAATGAAGATTATTAGAAAGGGTAAATTAAAGTGTTAAAAGATAGACAATAGGATGACATGACAACAGAAAGCCAAATGGAAAAATGGATTAAGTAAGTAATGCCTTTAGAGTAATAACATTGAATGTTAATGGATTGAACTCCCCAATCAAAAGACATAGACTGATAGAATTGATTTAAAAAGTATGAATCATCTATATATTGTCTGCAAGAGATTCACTTCAGATGTAAGGACACAACCAGGTTAAAAGTGCAAGCTTGGAAAAAGTTATTCTATGCAAATAGTAATCAAAAAAGCTGGAGTAGTGATACTAACATCAGACAAAAAAGATTTTTAATTAAAAACTGTTATAAGGGATGAAGAAGGTCATTATATATTAATAAAAGGGGCAATTCACCAAGAAGAAATAACTATACCAAATATGCACCTAACCTCAATTCTCCTAGATACATTAGGCACATGCTGGCAAACCTGAAGGGAGAAATAAATGTCTCTACAATAATATTTGGAGACTTTAATACACCACTTTCAGTATTGGATAGGAAATCTGGATAGAGGATAAAGAAATACAGAGCTTGATTATGATGATAAATGAACTAGACTAACAGACATCTATAGAACATTTAACCACAATACAGCAGGATATACTTTCTTTTCAAGTGCTCATGGATCTTTCTACAAGATAGAATATATGATGGTCACATGATATGTCTCAATAAATTTAAAAAGATTGAAATTAAACAAAACACTTTGATCACAACAGAATGAAATTAGAAATCAATAATGGATGGAAAAAGGGGAAATTCATAAATATGTGGAGATTAAACAACACACTCATAAATAACCAGTGGGAAAAAAAAGAAATTGCAAGAGAAGTCAACAAATATCCTGAGATGAACGAAAATGAGAACACAAAATGTCAAAACTTATGGGGAGGGAAGCCATGATGGCAGCAGAGTAAGGAGCTCCGGGAGTCAGCTCCTGCTACAGAGCAGTTAGTAATCAACCAGAGCTATCTAAATCACCTTTTTTGGGGCCCCAGGAGACCAGAAGAGGATCCTGCAACATCCTGGAAATTATGGAAGCAGGAGACTGAACATCTGCAGAGTGGATTCATGAGTAGAGCCCTTCACACTGCAGAGGTCCATGCTTGTGATGCAAGCCACCTTGGGAGCTATTCTGTGGCTGGATTTGGAAACTCCATTGTCCCAAAGTTGGTAGAGGAAGACACAGTGTGGCACCAACTTCAGATACTGATTAGTAAATTCAGAAGTCTAAAGTATAATCTTAAGAACAGCAAAACTTTGAACCTGTCCAAGACAGAAAGAGGCTGGAGCTGCCATTTTAACTCTGCCCCATCATAAGGGGAAGCAGGGCTGATTGAAAATCACATGCTGGTAGAGACTGGTTTCTTTCCACCCACCTAGATTGGATTGCAGCTCTAGCCTAAACCCCAGCCCTACCTCCAGGAAGCAGCTGGACGGACCTGCATCACCTGTCGGGGAAACTACAAGCCACACCACAGAGGCCAGTGCCCATCCTATTCTAGCAGCACAAGCTGTCTCAGGAGCTCTTTTGTGGCTGGAGTTAGAAGCTCCATTTCACATAAATGAGGGAGGAAGAGACAGTTGTCCACTGACATCAACTACTGTTTAGTGGACTCAGCTGGTTAAAGTATAATCCTAGAAACAGCTAGAGTTTGAACCTGTCCAAGTTGGATAGAGATCAGTGGCCACCATTTGACTCTCCCCAGCATAAGAGGAAGACTGGCTGACTGAAAATCCAGTGAAATTATGGACTGGCTTCTTTCCACCAAGATCAGACTGCAGCCCTAGCCTAGGGTCCAGCCTCACCTCCACTAGGGAGGAAGCTGGTGTGACCTGCACCACACTCTCCAGGCAACTGCAGGTGCTTTTGACTGGCACAGACTTAATAGTTGGACACCTGGAGCTGCATCTCCACACCATAATAAGAGAGGAGAGGAGTTGGGTATCCTCAATCTCTCTGGGCAACTGCAGGCATTTTCAGCCCACACAAACAAGTTTGTTGAGTGCCTTCAAGTCCATCTCCACCTCTGCCCCATCATAGGATATGAGGGGTATGGTGTTCCATCAACCTTTCATGGCAAATGCATGTGCCTCTGTTCTGCACAAATCTGACCATTGGGCATGTGTGACTCCACTTCCATCTCCAATAGAACAAGAGATGGACTGTGTTTTCCCAGCCTCTCTGGATAACTGCATGTAATTTTGGCCCACACAACCTGGACTGGTGGGTTCTTGTGATCCACCCTCACCTCCCAATAGCAAAGGAGGGGTCTGTTGTCTCCACAGCCTCTCCAGGCAATGGTGGGTACTTTTGGCCTACTGATATTGGGTGCCTGTGGATCCAATCCCATGCCCTGATAGGATGGGGGGAGGGCTGGGATTTCCTCAGACTCTCTGGGAAGTGACAGGTGTTCTAAGCATTAAGCTATTGTACTGTTGGGTGTTGGTGGTTCTGTTCCCATGCCCTAAAGGGCAGAAAGTACAGTACTCCCTCAGCCTATCAGGGCAACTGCAGGTAAATTCAGCCCACATGGATTAGATTGTTGGGCATTCCAGAGGGCCCTTACCCACCCCTGGCAAGGAAGGGTCTCTGCTACTTCAGTTTACCTGGGCAACTGTGATCATTTTAGACAAACACAGCATAGACTTCTTCCCACAACTATAGATCCATCCCTGTCCAAGTAATGGTAGGAAGGGGTGTGAAGCTATCAGTCTCTCTGGGCAACTAAAGACGGTCTTGTCCTGCCCAACTTGGATTATTACACATGGCTGCTGCTCTGTCCCTATCCCTGAGAAAGGAGAAAGTTAGGAGAAACTTCATCAATTCCTGGGGCAATGTGGGTAGCTTCAGCTTCAGTTCAGTTTAGAAGGCAAGGATAGAGAGGGTTGATAGAGATACATGTAGAGCTGTGTGACTAGGGTGCAGTAAAGTTCTGGGAAGCAGTGGAGGTGATGCTGGAAAGGGAAGGTGAATCCAGACAGTGACCTTGAAAACCAAGTTTGGCAATCAAGAGTTTAATGTGTTTTAGAGTAAGATTGGTGTCAATGGACCATGAAAGTATCTTGAGCCTGAGAGTGGCACTGGCAGGGCTAAGCCTAAGAAAGGGGCTTTAGCAGCAGGCTTGGTGTTCAGGGTGGACTGAAGGCTGAAATTTGGAGTAAAGGAGCCAACCACAGAGCTTCCATGGTGTTCCATGAGGAAAAGGCTCAGAAGACACCCACCTCAGGATCGAGCACTTTTTCCAGCCCTGAACTGGTATATAGCTCTTGAAAAACTTTTGATTAAGTATTCAACTATTGCATACCTGATAGAGCTTTTTATGGGGAGCTATTAAATAAAATAATTGATATACTTCAAGCTAAGTACCTAACTCTGTACCTTGCATATGAAAAAACGTCAGTAAACAAAAATAAATGTACAAGACACAACTGTTCCTATTTCACAAGGTGATCATTACTCTACCATCCATTCACTTTTGGGAAGCAAGAATTTTATCAAAATTTATGGCAGAAAAATTAACTAGATTAAGTGTAAGGAATGTGTGTTATTAGTGTTCCCTGTCCCAGTGACCAAAAAGCATAGTGGAAACTAGTCGGAAAACATTCTAGATGTCACTGAATATATAACAAAACAAAATTAATTTTATAATAGTATAGTTTCATATAAGAGCACAATTATTGAAGTACCAGAAAATAAATTACAAATCAGAGAGTTCAAGTGCAGAAAGGATGATCCTCAAGATCATTATTGCAAATACAGAAAGATTCGCACATATAGGAAAAGATTGGAGCACATTTTGAGAATGTAAATACATTTTGTTACTTATTAAGGTACTTGAGAAGTGTGTTTTCAAACAATTTAAGGATCATTTCAAAACTAAAATATAAGGAAGAATTAGAGTTAAGTAGAAAATAGGCACTGTATTTCAGTTGCTGTTGAACTTGGATGTACATCAGAATCAGATTTATTTATCAGATTGTTGATTTATTTTCAAAGAAATCATTTATTTGAAAATGTGGCCATGATGGGCAGCATTAAATTTTAAATGTTAATTTTTAAAATGCTTACCCAAGATATTATGGCCTGAAGAATTGGTGAAAAAAAAAAAAAACAGGAAAAATTGAAATAAGTGCAAACCCCATCCTTACATAAACTAAGAGAATTCTGGGGTGCTTATGCACAAATTAGTGGTAAAAACTGAACATAGGTGAATGTGGAAGAAGATGCAGGAGGAAGCAGATCTCAGAACAAACTGCAAGCTCACACTTCCAAGAAGAGGACAACATCCTGAATTGCACAGCCTCAGCCACTTAAAAGAATGGCAACAAATTCTACAGACTGGAGGTGGAGATTCTTTGGGCTTTCCCCTTGAGGAAAAATTAAATAGAATGTTCATTAAAGCATATAGAAAGAGCAGTTACATAAACCAATATGAAAGAATCTTGCAAATCTAATCTCACACAATATAAACTATTTGAGAGAGAGACATAAAGCATGAAGTCATTTATGGGTAAAGACTATATGATAGTTACAGCATCTCCTACCTGGCTGAGGACTGGCCTCACACCTGTCACCCACCCCCACCCTAGGCATCCTTCCCAATAACTCCCTTGGTAGCACACCCAGCTTTATCTGCTAGAATATTAAATGCTGCCCACTCAGAGCTCATTTGTTTTGAGAAAAAAGCACACACCCAGATTTTTTCACAAAACTTGCATGCAAGGCTCTGGCATTCAGCCATATTTTCTCTTAGCCTTATGGATCTAAAGAGCTGTTGGCAAAGTATAGATATGTTCATGTGAACTTCCTGCCATCTTGCTGTCACAAGGTAGCCTGCAGCTCTTTTTAATTTCCCCCAATAAATGCTTAAGGGCTGATCACCCTGGTGTGGAGTGTTTTTCTTCAGAATCTCAAGAACCCCCATTTGGGGGCAGTTTGCAGCAGCCCTGGCTGTGCCTCTCCCTATTTTTTCTTTTGGGGTGAGTCCTGCTACTGGTTCAGTGGGAGACAAGTAGAAGACATACCAAAAAATTCAATTCATTATTTGGGAATTTTAAAATGTGTTGAAATTTTAGCAAAGAACAAATGATTGATAATCACAAAAGTAAGAACATTAATTATGTCTGGATATGAGGGAAGGAGATATGAGTGTGTTGCATGCAGAATATGTCAAAGTTACTGATATTTTCTATACTTACAAGTTGGTGCATGAACTGCTTTTTGTTTTATATATAATATATATATTTTAGATATTCATTTTATATATTCCCTTGAAATGTGGCTTGTGCAACTGAGAAATGATTTTTTTAAAATTTATTTGCAATTGAAATCTTCAAAAATAATAACTAGTGACCACCATATTGCAAAAACAAGCTCCAATGTATCTGATATTTATTTTTTAATGGAAAAAAATAACTATCTTGGTCAAAGAAATTGTTTCAGAAGGGCTCATCTAATACAAGGAAAAATTATTAAAAAGAGAAAAGCACAAGAGCTATACAAAGAAACAGAGAGGAAAAGAAGAAAAGCAAAAGGAAAAAACAATAGTTTCTTAAGAACACTTTTGAGAAGAATATGTGACAGGAAAAAAGTTATCTATGATCAAAATTTGACCACAAAGTTAAAGAAGCCATTGCTTCTAAAATCAGGAGACAAAAGTAGAGATCCCAATGCTCAGGCAGGAGCAGGCCAGAAACAGATGGGGCAGAAATGAAGGGACTGAGCCCAAAAAATAGAAATGCCAGACTCTGAAATGGTATCCTGTGGGAGAAGGACATAAGATGAGGAGTAGGGAAGAGTTGTTTTTTAATAAAGAATTCTAAAATTATTTAGACTTTTAAACTGGCTCTGAATTGACACTAATTCCAGAAGACCCAAATCATCACTTTTGTCCACTAGTCAGGGTAGGGCTTTATTGAGGTCAGGTGATCAATGGAGTTTTAGCTCAGGTCTGTCTCACAGTGGATCCATGGTTCTCTTACCCCATCTTGTGTTTTTCCCCCTGTTCCAGAATGCATATTTGGATTAGAAATACTCAGCAACAGGCAGAAACCTCACAATGGTTCCCTGACATGTGGAGTGAGAGCTATATTATGGAAGGCCAACTGGAAGCCAACAAAACTGCCTTTAAGTAGGAAAAAAGAATATCAAAAGCAATGCTGTATCACTGGAGAGATTACAGAGATTAGTACCACCACCAAGGACTTGAAAGTTGCAGGGGAAGTAATTCCCACCACATCCCCATTCAACTGTCCTACTTGGCCTGCACAGAAAAGAGATGGATCTTGGAGGATAAGGGGGGATATTTTAAACGTAGCCAGGTATTGACTCTAAACACAGCTACTGTTACAGAGGTAGTGACATTCTTGAGTAAATTAATACCTCCTCTAGTAACTGGTATGCAGCTATTGATCTGGCAATTGCTTTTTCTTAATGCCCGTTGTTAAAGACCACTAGAAAGTTTGTTTTCACCTGTCAAAGACAGCAATACACCTTTGCCATTCTAACTTATGGGTATATTAAATCTCCAGCCCTATTTAATAATCTAGTCTTCAGGGACATCAATTGGCATTCCCTTCCACAAGACATCACAGTTGTTCATTCCATTGATATTATGCTAATTATACCTGGTGAGGAAGAAATGAAAATTATTTTAGATTTATTTGTATAACATTTGTTGTGTCCAAGGGTGGGAAATAAGTAAAAAATACTAAGGTACCCTCCCTATCGGTGAAATTGTCAGTCACCAAGTGGTGTGGGAATGTTGAGATATCCCTTCTAAAGTGAAGGATAAGGTGTTCCATCTGGCCCCTCCTTCAACCAAAAAGAGGCACAACATGTATTTGACCTCTTTGGATTTGGAGGTTGTACTTGAATCTAAATTGTCATCCAATATACTTTGCTGTTTCTCTCATACCCAAGATTTATGGGCCCAAGAATCAAAGGGTGGAAAGGTTATGGCACCACTCACTAATGATCCACTAATGATCTACTAGAAAATTTTTGCTTCCTGTCCCTATGACCATATGCTCTGCTGGGCTAAATGTTTGGTTACAAAGAAAGGAGCATTTCCACCAGGAGATACAGTAATGAGTCTGTTTAACTGGAAGTTAAGATGGCACATGACCACTTTGCATTCCTCATGCCTCTGAATCAACAGGCAATGAAAGAATGACTGTTCTGGCTGTGGTGATCTATCCTGATTTCCAAGAGGATATTGGACTGCTACTCTACAATTGAGGTAAGGAAGAGTATGTCTTTAGATGCAGGAAATCCTTGAGGGTGTCTCTTACTATGATCATGTCTTATGATTAAAAGTAAATTAAAAACTGTCATGACTCAAATGAAGCAAGACTATTTAAGGCACAGACACTTTAGGAATGAAGGTTTTGGTGACCCCACCATGTGAAGAACAAAACCCACCTAGATAGAGGATAGAGTGGGTAGTGGAAGAAGATACTTGTAAATGTAAGCTATGACCATATGACAAATGCAGAAATGAGGACTGTAATGGCTATGAGTAATTTTTCATTGTTTTATTATAAATGAGCTTTTGTGTATCTGACTATCCAGCATATCTTTTTTTCTTTCTTCTCTTATCCCCTTATATAAGTTGTATAAACTTTGTCATTGTATTTTAGATACAGGACATCTAGGATAAGAGTGAGCATCATCCAAGGACTTGCAAACTCTTCTGGGGAAAGAGTTAGTGTGTCATCTGTTGTATGCAGGACAGCTGTATCATTCAGTGGAAGTATGACTATGCTATTTTATTTATTTGTAGATCATTTGGTTTAAGGAAATGTGTATGTGTGCCAAATTGACAAGGGGTGAAAAAGACAGTTAATTTCATGTGTCAACTTTTCTACATTATAGTTTCCAGTTGTTTGGTAAAACAGTATCCTACTGGTTATTGTGGAGGTATTTTGTAAATGAGATTTGCTCTACAATCCATTGATTGCATCTCTCATCAACAAAAATTGCTCTCTGAAATGTGGTAATCTCATCCATAATTTGGAGGTCTTAAAAGCAAGAATTGAGGATTTCAGCAGTCAGAAGAATGTCTTCCTAAACATCAACCTTGACTCTTGCTGTAATTTCCAACCAGCCACCTTCACTGGTACTAAGAACTACAATAATAACTTTATTGGAGCTTCTAGCCTGTGGCCTGCCCTACAGAGTTTGAATTTGCCAATGTCCATGGTCACATGAGCCAATTCTCTGGAAAACCCTGAGTGTATAACAGCTATTGTTATGCCTCAGGACTTCCATAGGGCTTATGAAATATACAGTGAAGAGATTTGGGGGGAGATATAGTTATTCCCCTGATATCTTCCTGAAGTTATAGCTGGAACACTGTTCTATAGTAATTATAAGCAGCAGGAATATTAATGCTTCCAATAATTTATATACATGAAAGAATTTGTAAGATATAAATCTCATTGATAGTATTATTATTAACTAAATGTGATTCATAGAAAAATGACAAAGATTTATTTAAAATAGAAGCAGAAATAAGTCAGCTCTTTGAATTTGACATCCAGCAGAATGAAAAGAAAGTAAAGGTTGCAGTACATATCACTCTGTGCATGGTAGTTTACATATATTTGCTTATTTATTCCTCACCATCACACTGCTGTTTATGCTTCATTTACCCATTTAACTGGACAGGTGAAAGGAGATTCAGAAAGATTTAGTAATAATACAAATTTCCATAGCTAGAAAATGTTATAGCTAGAATTTTAACCTAGCTCTCTGCCTGTCTTCCAAACTCAGATTCCTAAACATGCTCATTCTGAGGGGTACACATGACACCTAGGTTGTGCCTGGGTATGTTACCTCTCAGATCAATGATTAGAGCCCCCAACCCATTACCACAGACTCCTTTCCTTGCAGCTTATTGAAAAATTGCTCCATATTTACAGGTTATTCTCCCACTTTCCACACAGGAACATGTAGTGTATTGAACCCACTTTGTAAACATCACTTTCCTCTACTTCTCATTGTTGTAGCCTAGTTTAGTCCCCACTTATTCATTTTCTAAGACAAAATAATTGTGTCTTTTGACACTTTCATCCTATCTGCTGATCAAGCACCTAATCCCCAGTGACTCTGAATACCTGCATATTCCATAGCATCATTTGACAGAGCACATGACTAGGGTATTGATCCTGATCTAAATAAAGTCACAAATAACCAGTAGCTTTTGCATACACAGGAAATGGTACTGTGCTTTGCTAATTAAACCATTCTTCCATGATATATATATATATATATATATATATATATATATATATGTGTGTGTGTGTGTGTGTGTGTGTGTGTTTGTGTGTGTGTGTGTGTGTGTGAAAACTCCATGCCTTTTGAAACAATTTTATCCTCTATCTCTTCACATTTTTCCATTTGAAAACATCACTTCTTTATTTTAAAGGAAAAAATAAATGTCCTTCCCCACCCTGTTCAAAAAGACAAATAATAAAAACCATAATTTTAAAATTCTATTATAAACCATAAGGAAGCATTGAGAGTTTGAGTAGGACATACTTTAAGTATACTGTTCAGATTTTTTGTTTTAAAATTGTGACTATACACATATTTAAAAAGCCTTAAAAGTGTGGCCAAGGAATTTTTCTTAAAATTAAGTATTTAGAGGTATCCTTCAAAATACTGTAGTAGGACTGTGCAGTGATCCTGTGGGACATGATGCTCTCACTTCTGTGTCCTAGCAGAGGCTCAGGGATCAGGTTCAAAAGTCATCATACTTCCAGTTAGCATGAGTGGCCATCTTGAGTGAGAAATTCTGGGTGATCCATGTGTTCTTCAATGTACAAGGAAAATCCACCTGAATCCAAAAATTCACACATGAAACATGGTAGGATTTCACATTAAACTTAGTCTTGGAGGGAAGAAGTTGGTGAGCCCAGACAAGGCAGAGGGCTAGTTTGAACCAGTTTGCCCTAATCAGGTTTTCTCATCTCAGTGGGTTTAGTGCAGTCATTCAAGCCACAATTTAGAATGCCCTTCAGGCTGCTCCAGACTGTTGGTTCCTATTAAAGGACTGTTTTGAGATTTGCATCCCAAAGAAAATCATGTTTCATGCAAATGATGCAAGATTTTTGCCAAAATCTCCTTGGATAAAATCTAAAAAATACTATTGCCTCTGTGTCTCTTGAAGAAAAAAACATTATTCTAAATGTAAACAGATTCACTCAACTCTTGTAGAAAATTTCAGAAAAAGTAAGTTGCTGTCTAATTCTTTGCTGCATACACTCACAATAGGGTAGGGGAGCAGCAGCCTTCTTGTGCCAGCATCATCTGGGTATGAAAAAATGTTTCATGTAGCTAAAGTGGGCATCCCAGTGCTTCTAGAGACAGGCAATGAAAATCATGAGGAATAAAGTGCTGAACATCCTGTTGTGAATCTTCCTGAAGGCAACCATGCAGTTGGATACTTTAAAGACAAAGACCAAAAGGACTGCCTTGATGGCCAGAAGGATGTTGAGTTTGCCTAGAAGGTTCTGGGCAGTGGCATTCTCCAGCCCTTACAGCTGTACCACCTGCTGCCATGGCTCCATCTTGGAAATGTGGGTCTGACACACCTCCAGGGTCTCCTGGATGTCCCGGCCCGTTCATATGACTGTTAGGCAATTTTCTATTCTATGCTGGCCAATTCTTGCTTCAAGTTCAAGATTTCATTCTGGTGGAGCTCTGTTAAGTATTTAGTTTTATTTCTAATTGTTCACACCTGTATCACTCCTCCTGTAAGGTCTGCATAATTAAGGAGTATTTCCTCTAATAATGTTCCTTGATGGTCTCAAATGATTCCTCTAGTCTGGTCTGGATTTCCCATATCTGTTAGATCTCATGTAGTAGTGCATCAAATCCTGAGCTCTGCATGTCCAGGATGCTTGTTTTGGAGCTGGATGCTTCTACAGCTAGCCCTCAGTGGTGCTGTTGCCTCCCACTAAGCTTGATGTGGCACTAGAACAATTTTCCTCACTACCATATTTTGAGCTCTATTGAAAGTTTGAAATCACTCCCAAAGTCTCTCCCCCATCCTCCCCTTGTCCTTCCTCTAAACTTTAGAGTCTATAGGTTCTTTCAGATTAGAGATGTTGTCTGCAGTGCCATATTTATTCCAAATCAATGAAGCAATCTTTTTGGGCTTTGAGACCACATCTCCTGCTGATGAATGGGTGGCCAGGGAGAAACTGGAGACTCCACCTTAACATTGTCCACCACACCCTTACTGAAGTAAGCCACCTTCTCTCCCACATCATTCAGAACTTGGTGCATGTCCCTGAAGACATCCTTCAGATGGTGCTGGATCCTATTCTGTTCTACCTCCCAGAGCTCCCAGTGGTAGTGTTCAAGCTTCTTTTGTAGCTGGAAGAGGGTTTGGGAGGATTTCTGGTCCATCTTCTCAAAGACGTGCTTGATTCAGGTTGCCGGCTGTTTGACTGCACTGTTGGCAAACTTCAAGTACTTGGCAATGTTGTCAGCCCAGGCTGTCTGTGCACTCTTGACCTGTTCTGGGAGCTTCAGGATATTTTGTTGCAGCTAGTCAATAGCAACCTTTGTGTGCTGAGGGTCTGGTGTTCCACCCACAGAGTCTGTGTGGATGCTGCCACCAGTGCTAGAGGTCACTGCACTGGATATCTGAGCAAGGCTGCTTTACTTCCAACCACTTGCTCTGCTCTGCAATTGCCTCCTCTCCTGGTAGACATGCAGCAGCTGCTGCTGCACAAGCTATTTCCATCACAGCTGAGCTGGTAGGAGCATCTATCCTGGAAGAAAACCTGAGCCAGCATGACTGCATAATGGTTGTCTCCTGGCCAGATCTCCTGTTGACTTGAAGGCTTCCCTTTGGGGCCTCTGGCTTGCCCCATCTACTATGCAAGCTTGTCCCTCTCTTCATCTTGGGTGACACTTGGATCTGCTGCAGGACTCAATTCAGAGCTATGGGGTAGGTGGAGACACCATCCATCTCAGCACATGCATTCTGGCTCTCCAGATCCATTTCAGGTTCTGGCTCTGCCTGAATTCGATGCACATAATATGGAGACACTGATGAACTCCTGCACTGGTGCTGAAAGAGGCCAATTGCAATAATGATCTTCAAGGCATTGTGAGTCATTTTAGAAAATTTTGTTCTTACTCTCTTTTCTTCGTTCTGCATCTTGGGGTTTTCCTTCCAGATATGGGTCCTCATATAACTGTTCACTGCCCAAAGGCACCATCAGTGGACTTAATATGGTTATGTGCAAACTCAAAAATTTTAAACACACCAAGACTGTCAAATTAGGTAAGCATTTGCTTCACTTCAACAGTGACTACACATGCCGCTGTACGACGGTGGTTTCATGCTTATCTTCATCACTCTTCTCCAAGTACTTCTAAGGTGTACAGAGATCCTGATAGGAGAAGCAGCTGGCAGGAGATGAACAGGTGGCATCTCTGCCAGAGCCATCGCTCAAGGTCAAGCACCAGCTCCTGCCCCTGTGACCAACTCGCCAGGTCCATCCCCCCAGCCACCCACTCCCAACCTCCCCCCCACAAGGCCTCAGCCCCGGGGCAGGAGCATGAACACGTGCAAGGGGCACAGAGCGCTTGTACCTCTGTCACCACCCATAACCTCTGGCACTAACTGGCGGCACATGCATGAGGTGGTGAATGGCTCTGACTCCTTTCAAATTCAACAGATGAGATTGCCTCCTGCTACAGAGGAACTAATTGATTTGGCAAACTACCTCAAATCATTGTTATGAAATTTATAAATACTCATATATTAATAATCTTCAGTTATCTCTCCTCTTTTGTGAAAAGTAAAATTAATCTTAAGCATCATCTCTACCCCTAGCCATAATTACTCTAAATGGATCCCTTTCTACTTTCTCATGAAGTTGATTTATTGAATGTATATTAAATCTCCTTTATCAGCAATCTCTCCATATATTTTTCCATCAATCCTTTCATGATTTAAACACACTATCTTCCATCTTATAACCAAAACCACTTCTGAGACTGTTTTCCCAGCTCCTTCTCCATTTTTAACCTCATTACAATCAAACATATAGAGCCACCTACATCTAATTACCATTTTCTCACATCCCCTCACCCTGTGAATTTCTAATATAACTTATGATTTCACCATAAATAAATATGATTAAGATCACCAATGATCTCCTCAAAATTAAATCCAATGAGCTTTTTATTTGGAATAAAATTAGAATTGGACCATGAATTCTTCAGGGAAACTTTGGTTTTCTTTGGATTTTTTAAATAGCTGAGCTTCTTGACTGTTTTCAAACTATTCTAGTCACTCCTTCCCAATATCTTTGTCAAGAAATTATAAAGCAATACTATTGAAATATCTCAAAGCTAAATGCTACATAATGTCTTGTAAATCTCATGCATTTCTTTAATTGCATCCATTGCCAGAACTCTTCTGTGCTGAATTCAAAACTATTGCCTGGATTTTATTTTTAAGCTGTAAACTCTGTTTGTGTGTGTTACAAACTTCTAAACTCAAATATATTTCAAACAGAAGCAAATCATTTTCACCCCACAAGAAAAGAATCTTCCTCAAGTCTCCAAAAATAGCTAGCAGCTCCTCAAATATCCAGAGATTAATTGCAACAAAAGAAAAAATAGATAAATGGGACCTCCTCAAAATTAAACACTTCTTCATCTCAACTTTATGAAGAGGGTAAAAAAGTAACCAACACAATGGGAGAAGTTATTTGGAAATCACACATCTGACAATGATCTAATATCTCTTATATATAAAGAGATCCTACAACTCAACCATCACAATACAAATGACCCAATTAAAAAATGGGCAAAAAACCTTAAGAGACATTTTTCTAAAGAAGCAATACAAATGGAGAAAAAACGTGAAAAAATATTCATCACTGGCTATTATAGAAATGCAAATCAAAGCTACAATGAGATATTATTTCATATCTACTAAAATGGCTAATATTAACAAAACAGAACACTACAAGTGTTGGAAAGGATGTTGAGAGATAGGAATACTTATTTACTATTGGTGGGAAGGTAGATTGCTACAGCAACCATCGGAGTCTTCTTGTCAATTCCTAAGGAAGTTAGATATATATCTACCTTTTGGCCCAGCAATACTGCTAAAAGGCATATACACAGAAGAACTGAAAGCAGTGACACAGACATCTGCACACCAATATTCATAGCAACATCATTCACAATTGCCCAAAGATGGAAACAACACTGG
>JAQZBX010064165.1:0-16546 GCA_029593785.1 Cabassous unicinctus
TGGCTGAGACTGAGAAAAAATTAAATAAATATTGTAAAATGCCAGCCTATGAATTAGCATATAAAACCTGGTTTTTTTTTCCCTTTTAATGTAATTTTCATACAAAAGACATAATGGCCTATGTTTTATCTCAAGCAACTGCAATTATGCTTTTGTGTATCATTCAGAGAGAGGAAAAGTTCCTAATGTCAGGCTTCTGTCAACACTGATAAAATCTTCATCAGTGTTGTTTGGTCCATTAGATAAAACTTAGCTTCTCCTTCAAGGGGAGAAACTGACATGTCAGGAAGAGGAGGGTGCTGGATTTCTCTTGGTTTTACTGAGTATTAGTGACCAGAAGAGTCCACTCCACATTGCTGCCCCTGAAATGTCAAGGTGGACTCAGGGACCGCTTTGCAATACATACCCTTAACATGTTAGGGGTTTGTGTTGCTGGTGTGTTTTAAGGAATTTCTAAGTGTGTAGCCAGCATGTCTGCTTTTCAGAGGAATGTTATTTTACAAGTACAACTTTGAAAGGGGTCCAGTAAGTTTTTAATAAATGGTATAAACATTTCAATTTCCACTTGCTTTGAACAACAGTATTTGAGATCTTGTTCCAAGGCTGTTTAAGTAAGGCATTACGTTTATAAGTTGTATTAAATTTGTACATTTTGTGTAGCTTCCTGTTTACCCCAAATCAAGATTATGAAAATAAACAACTCAGAAGCCAAACTAGTAATGGGCATTTCAAGGCCTTATTGGAAATGAGAGCATTATCTCTTGACAAGAAATAGATGGCCATTTCTTCACTTTGTGCACTTCAGATTATTTATTTTGGCACCAGTATTGTAAAACCGTATGCTCCCAAGGTTAAAAGAGCTGTTATCTATGTAAATGATCTGGACAGGCAAGTTGGGTAGGGCGGTAAATGACTGTGGATTCATAAAGCAGACCTCTGCTTATCCACTTTAGGTGAAGAGACTGACAGTCAATATTTGGGGTGTGCAAATGTATCATTACCATTATGCTTGTTGAGTTTGTGTGTATGTGCGTGTATGTGTGCACTAATAAGAATGTAGGCTGCTCTATCACAGAGTGTGCTAGATGCTGCCTGCTGACAGGGAAGACTTCTTGTCCTTTTAGGCAGCTAGAGGTAGCAAACCAGGGTGCCAGGGCAGAACTGAGTGGCTCAGTCCACCAGTCATGGATTTGCCTAGTGTGTGGGTTTTTGGAGGCAGCTGGAATTTGAGGACCTGCTAAGACCAAAACCAGCTCCATAATTTTCAGGGCCCAGGGCAAAAATGAAAATGTGGGGCCCCTTGTTTAAAAATTAAGATTTTCAAGATAACAGCAGAGCATTCAACCAAGTGTGGGTGCCCTGAGATGAGCCTTGGCAGAGAACCCTGTGGGAAAGGCCCTCTTCATTTTGGCTTTTTCTTTTCTCTCCTGGGTAGCTCTTCCTGGCAGCCTGTTAACATTCCAGCCCCATTTAGTCTAACAGGCTTCCTTTGCCCACCTTTTTTCCTTCACCAATGAAATCATTTTCTTATATTAGGAGCTACATAACAATAGGTCAAGAGTGGGAGCATTTCAGAGATGTATGGCTTTGCAGATGCTGCGTGATTAAAAGAAAAGTCACTGGCCTAGGACTGGTGGCATCTGCCTGTATGCACATCCCAAGTGGCCTTGGGCAAATGTCCTGATCCAATAGTAATCACAGCTAGCATTTGTTCTGCAGCTCCAGCATACCAGGTAGGATGATAAGCACTTTACATATTTCATCTCATTACATTCTGCCAACCCGCTGGTGAGGCAGGGACTACCATTCATCCCATTTTACAGTTTTAGTTGCTGAGGCTCACAGAGGTAAAGTGCACTCACTAAGGTGACCCAGCTAGTGGGTGGCCGATCTGGGCTTCCAGCATGCCCACCTGACCACGGTGCTGTGTTCCTTCTTCTTTGTATGAGCTTTTTCAACCTCCATTTCTGTTTGGCAAAATGTGAACAATACCTGTACTTCTTTACCCCACGGGCGTCTGAGAGAATTAAATGAGTTAACATCTGGGAAATGACTTCAGGGACAATTAAAGCCTGGGATAACAGTGACGAGGACATGGTCTTGGAGTCAGACAGATTTGGATTTGAGCCCCAGATCTGCCATTTCTTAGCTGGGTGACCTTGGACATGGAGTTTAACGTTTCTGAGCCTGTCTCCTTACGTAAAAGGAGACTGATACCTTCTCACTCACAGACTGTGGTGAGAAGTAAATGAAGCAAAACATGCAAAAGCACTTAGCACAGTGCCTGGCACATGGAAGCTTCTCAACAGCGAGTTTTTGGTCATTATTTGTTGCATTATACAAATATAAGCTCTTCAGATGACCTTATTGAGTGCTGTGGGGCCTGGCTCCATACATATGTGCTGACTAAGTGGGTGAGTGAGAGAATGAGTGGGTGCTGGAATGTAGGAGAGTGACCCCAGCCTGGCACCTCATGGGGAGGAGCTCGGGGAACGCAGTACTTTAGAGCAGGAGGAGGCTGCTGCGGAGACACCCAGAAGAACTGAGTCTTCCTGCTCCTTGTCCTCCCTCCTTCCACACTCAATCCTGCCTTCTCGGCAGTGGGGAAGGCTGAGGAAGTGGCTGCATCTGTCCCCACAGCCCAGAGGAGGCCGTTGAGCCGCAGGAGAGCCCAGCGCACCCAGGCATTTGCCCCGCTGTGGGAGCACATCCAGCATCCATGCGCGGCCACTCATTGATCAGATGTTCTCTCAGACAGCATTCTGCATTTCCTCCTGTAAGAATTCTTCCGGCTAGAAGTCTAGACTTCTCCCAATGCCTTCCGTGCTGCTGGAGACTGGTGGAAGGTCGGCACACTTCACGGGGGGTGGGGTGGGGTGGGGAGGTGGCCTTTCTTCCAGTCAGGGGCAGGCGGGTGAAGCGAAGCATGGGGACTGGCATCTGTCACCAGCTCGCAGGAGGCACCAAAGGGCAAGGAGCTGACATCCCGTGCTCCTTGGCTCTTCCCACCGGCACTGCCCTTCTCATCTTCAGAACATCCTTGGCACGTTTTGTTGTTGCCCTTTTACCTGGGAGCATCTGCAGGCCTATGCTGTTCTGGAAGGTACTGAATGAGTGAAACTCGCCACCCTACTTTGTGTAAACACAGGTCCACACACTTTCAAATCGTGAGGGTGGATATTTGCTATTGTAGCAGCATAACTTTAAGCAATTGTTTATACATAAAGCCATTATAGTCAGCAGTGAACGTCAGTAAGAAGTCAGAAATGAAAGAAAATGTGCACAGGCTTTCGTGGTTCCAGTTGGGCTGACTAGTTCAGAAAAGTACCCGAGAGCCATTTGTGCCTGTGAATGTTACAGAACTAGAGGGTCTGACTGCATTGGCAGCTTCTTGAAACCCACCAAGATTGTTACCTGCTCAGGTAGACAAGAGAGTATCAATTGGGGCTGGAGAGAAAGGAAATGGACATTTTGGGGAGTGTTTAGTGTGAGCCAAGCATTCTCTATATTAAGGCCTCTGATATGGTCCTTATTCCTACTTGCATGTGGCTTGTGTCATCTACCTCTCACAGGTAGGTGGGTCAGGGAGCTGGAACAGCTTGCCACATGGTGAGGCTGGGGCTCAGACTCGGGTTTGTTTGGGCTCCTGATCCTGTGCCTTTTTCTCTGTAGCATCTGCCTCCTGGGTGGGCTGATCCCACCTGAGCATGGTCTGGAGTTGTGTCTGCAGGACCTGCAGCGGGTTGGGGTTGCCAATGCCGTTGCTGTTTTCTTTCCCCCAGGCACATTCTTAGGTGGTAGCGAAGACCAGCTTTGTTCCGCCCTCAAGAAGCTAGGAGTAACCCACTCCCCCACCTTCCAGTCTGGGCTTGTGCCAGCTGTGGGATAAGTTCCTAAGTGAAGGCTGACTGAGGGGGGCCTGCCTGGCAGGGGACAGTGTCTGGCAGCCTTACCACCTCTCTTTGGTCTGCAATATGGAGCAGCCAGGGAAGAAGGCAGCCTAGTGGGATTCCTTAGCAGGACCCAATTTCAGCGAAGACCTGAGGTCTTGACTGTTCTGCAGAACCCCAAAAGTCAGACCTGCAGTCCATCTGTTTACTCAGGTCCACAAGTATGGTGAGTGTGTGTGTCCAGCACTTAATGATTTGACTTATTTTCCTGAGACTTTGGTGTGTAGATTAAAATGGGATGATTAACCTGTGGAAATTCTTAAGTCTATACCCCACCCCCCATGCTGTAAATTTGACTCTGCATTTCCTTCTAGATTTCTCAGCTCTTAGGAAGGAACCAAGTATCTGGTTTTAGAAAGATCTAGATTTCTATTACAGTGAGTCATGCACAACTGAAAAGATACTTTTTAAAATAAAGAGCACAGGTTTTGGGGTTGAATTTTGTCCTGCCACTCTTGGCCTTGGTTTGCTCATCGATAAAGTGGGGCTAATAAGAGCACCCATGCCATAGGGCTTTTGGGAGACTTAAACTATACAATACCTGTGAAGTAGTTTCAAACACTATGTGGCACATGGGAAGCCTTAAGTCTCTGGCCATTCTCTCATTCACTCTGTACCTGCTATATTATTTATGAAGCACAAGAGAGGCTCTGGAATTTTTGTTTTGATCCTATGATAAGTTCATAAAATAAAGGCCATGTATGTCACATGCATTTACTGTGTGGGGGCCCAATGGCAAACCATAGCACTTATATCCCAGGGAGGTGCATTTTTTTTCTTTCTTTCCCAAATCCTCCTAATCCTGTCCCTTGCACAGTAAAGGTGGGCAGTTGTGGGATTCAAGTTTGCTCTTGCTGTAACATTGTACTGTAATTTGCAAAGCAAGGTGAATGTTGGAAATACGGGGCGGTTGTTTGGCTCTTTGTACCTATGCCATCCGTAACGCCTTTTCTGTTGTGCTTTATTGAGGCAGAGGTGGAAAAATATTGTAAAAAGAACAATAGGTGTGGGTGGCAATAAATCTATTGGATGCAGGTAGTCTTGGGCCACGAGTTACAACATACTGCTTCACTCGTAGCCTCCTACCATTTCCCATTATCAGTGAAATTTCTATTAACACAATACAATTGCATCATGTGCAAACAGCTCAATGGGCATAGATTTTTGCCCCACTGACATAAATGATAGTCATTTGGCTTCCAGGATGGTAATGCTGAAGTTTGAATATGCTTTCTTCTCAGCGTTGGCCTGGGCCCCTGATGAGTGCTGTGCTTTTGCGCACTGACACAGAGGGTACCCCTCAAGGAATCACTATCAGACAACCTATAAAGGGTGTGTCGGTGGGGGTTGGGGAGAAGGTGTTTTAATCTACACAGGCTTTTTTCCTTTTGTTAATAAAAACTTATAACTCATTAAAAATCCTAATGAGTGGCCAGGTTGGATCAGCTGTCATCTGGTCACCTGAAATAAGATGTAATCCTCTCAGGAAAGGGCTCACAGCTCACTAATCTTTGGGAAAAAGCCAATGATTCACATTTTTCAGAATAGGAATTTCAGAATTATGGAGCCATAGCAAGATTTCCTACTTGTACAGAAAGAGTTTCAGTTTTTCACTTGAAACACGCTATGAATGATGGGAAAATATATATGGCCTTAGAAAGAAATCAGAGGATTGTTGATTTTTAAAGAGATGCAGTTGGTCTTGGGAAGGCAGAGCTGAGTAGAGTTGAGTCATGCCAGTCTGGGTTTGAATACAGATGCAATGCTTAATGGTTGCATGACTCTGACAAGTCATTTGCTGCACCTCAGGAAGCTCCTCTGTCGAGTGGGCAAAACATGCTGACTTCCCTGGTAGGAGTTGAGGCCCAAAGGAGAAGATGCACGTAAGATGCTTAGCCATCAGTGGCCCATTGGAAGGCTTAGAAAAGGAGGGCAGTTGTTATTATTGCTATTATTATTATTATTCCTGAGGAGTTGCTTTCACATAGCGGCAAGGGTTGGCTGCTGAAGACACCTGGTGTGTCCACCTGGGGGAGAGTTTTCCTGAGGCCATCCTGAGCCCTTTCTTGGAGACTCCTACTGCAGCAGGCCACCACTGAGCCCCACAAGGACTTCTTTAGGAAGTAATAATAGTGATGAAGTAGGTGCTTTATTTGTGTTATTCGTTTAATTCCTTCTAGTCACTCCCATCTTAGGGACGCAGCTCAAGGACAGAGGCAGGCTTTTAATTTGGATTATATGAATCCCAGTTTCAGGAGCCTAAGTTGGGAGCGGGTCAGATGAAGGGCATTTGCTACTTCCCAGGACCAGGCATTTTACCAGCGCTTTGGTCTCAGAATGGTGTTGGGTCATCAGGGTGGTTGGTGGAAACTTCCTCCTAGCCCTTCATCATTTCCCCAGGGGATTTCTTTCTCTGGTTGTTTGGATGCATTGTCATTTGCTTTCATAATTCCCAATTAAAAAGGAGCAAGAGCTGGAATGCAAGGAGGGCCCAGTAAGCCCTCTAGCTTTCTATAGTTCTCTCTTTATTATAATAAAATGATGCTGCTTGTCTTTTGATTTCCTCTGAGGGTCAGCCCTCCCCTCATTAGGTCTGATTCGTAAGAAGCCTTTTTGAGAAGCTAATTGAATTTGGTTAACTTTCCCTTTGTGTATTCCCCATTATCCTAATGGATGATAGTGTAGAAGAGCCAGCTTGGGCTTGGGGACCACATGGATCTGGCTTTGAGAGATCCAGCTTGGCCCTTCTTAGCTTCTCTTCTAGGCTTCCGGTTCCTCCTCTGCAAAATGTGGGCATGGTTCGGATTAGGCATGTAGGCACGTAATCATCTTAGCACAGAGCTGGGCACCCAGTAAGTGCCCAGTAAATGTTAGCTCCTCTGTTTTTGTTACTCCTGTTTTTTGTTCATCTTTCCTGGATGTTTGTTGGTCCTTACTTTTTCTCTTGGTGAAGTCACAGTTCAGCTTTTCTGCACCTGATTGACAGCTAGTTTGAAGGCCGCAGTCTTTGGACCCAAAAGGATCAGTTTTAATTTTTTGTGGAATGAATTCAGTAGATCCGTTTGTGCCCCTGGCATGTCTGGGGATATGTGATATCCTGAGGACCCCTTATCTCCTTCAAGTGGAGTGAGAAGAAGGCAGGTAAGCTAGGCTTTAAATTCCCTGTGGGCAGGCATGCTATTTCTGATGGGGAGAGAGTTCCCTTTGGCACTTAGCACAGAACTATCTATGGGGTGGGCTTCAGTGGATGTCTGTGGAATGAATGAATGGATGAATGAATAGGTTAACAAAGGAAGGAATATCTGAGCTGAGCCTCTCCCTTGATAAACTAAGAATGCTATCGAGCATAGGTAAAGCACCACGTCCTTCACAGCCCTTACTTCATTTACTCTCCAGTGCCAGGTTTTATGAGCCCAGCATCAGACGTGGATGCCTCAAAAGGTGGGGGCTGCCTCCAGGCTCCAGCAGCCAGCTCTGAAGCCCTGCAGGTGGGTCCCCAAGCCATAACCCCTCATTACCACTATCTCCCCAGCTATGTGAAGTGAACAGAAGACAGAATAATTAGCCAAGTGTTTATTCAATACTGATAACCCATCTGACTGCCCAGCCAGCTGCTCCTCGCTTCTCCCTGCCTGGTGACCCCCTCCTTGCCCTTGTGGAGCATTCCAGCCCAGCTCGGTCAGCGCCCTGAAGACACGGCCAAGTCTCTCCCAGAAGCATCTCAGCTGGGCTGAGGGGTGCCGAGCGCCTCTGCAGCGCCAAGCCGAGCAGCTGCAGCGGGAGCACCGCAGTGCTGGGCGGGTGCACGAGGAGCACCAAGCGAGACTGATGGGGCCGCTGCAGCCGCCACCATCAACCTGGGTGAGGCAACTCAGCAAAGGCAATTAGGAAGCTGCTGCAGCTAATTCCATAAAGCGCTGAACGTCACAGTCCCAGTGACATTAGGGAGAAATGTGAATTTTAATTTCTATTCCCTTTGCCTTCACATGGGGCTGTTACCTGGCCTTCTCTGAGGCTGTGCCAGCATCAAGATAAGTGCAAGGCATTTGCTGAGTGTGATCTTACCTTCTCAGTGTGGGACTTTCTTTTTCTCCCTCCGTCCCTCCGTTCCTCTCTCCCTTTCATCACTGGGACTGGATTTCTGAGTGTGTGCATTGCAGGCATCTGGAGGCTGCTTCTCCTCTGTCCACTGCACATATGCAGCATCCACAGAGCAGAATGGTGGACATCACGGCTGTGCCTTACATAGGCTGTTTCAGGCACCTTGGTGCAGGAGGGAATCTTTGCAAGAATCCTTAAAGTTGAGTTTAGGGGTTATTTTTCTTTGCATTTGCATCCTGCAGGTGTAATTGTCTGTTCTCTTCCCCAGGTCTGGCTGTAGGACATACTCAGAGCCTGCATCAAGTGCAGCCTCTCTAAGATGAGGGAGGCAGCTGGTTGGGAAATGGGAATTAAATTTTATGAATTTAATGGGGGTCAGTTTTGCCCAAAGATGTTTAGCCCAAGCCTCTGCTTCCCCCAAATTTCAGGACCCATTACATTATTGCCTTTTGAGGCTTTCGGAGGAGTCTCCCATCCTGCCTCTCCCTGGGTCACCACTGCTCTGTGGCAGCCATGAAGTTTTCTGAAGGATTTCAGCTAGATGGAGCATCCTGGGCAGTATCACACCTGGAAATTGCCACGTGGCCCTGCACTGACCAGACCTGTGGCTCACCTTCCTGCTGAGTCGGGCCTCCTCATTTAGAATGGACTGAGAGGACTTGGGAGCTGGGGGTGACCTTGGCAAACAGCCCCTCCTGCCATGGCGGTGTGGGGCCTTGGTGACTTGCCCGGGTCCCACAGGATGGAATGTTGGCATCCTGACCTTGCCACCAGGGGATCTGGGCATTGAGGCTCCACGTGCCACAGCAGGCTTCTTGCAGGACAGAGAGAGGCAGCCTGTAGCCCCATGTTCCTCTGTTTCCTACCTCATGCCTTTCCGAGCTCCCGGCTTGACTCCGCAGGAAACCTGCACCACATGCCCTTGCAAAAGGGCGTGCTTGCCACCTTTCCACAGATGAAATTGCATTTATACCTCAATTATACCTAAAGAAGATGCTCTCCCAGTGTATCTCTTTTCAACAGTCAAAATATTTTATCATAGTGTGTCATCAGGGGATGTTCCCCTCATTACCACTATCTCCCCAGCTATGTGAAGTGAACAGAAGACAGAATAATTAGGCAAGTGTTTATTCAATACTGATAACCCATCTGAAAACCTTAGGACCCAGGCCTTCACCTTTTCCACAGCAGAGGTTCAAACGACCAAATGCTTCATTTTGGGTAGAATATCATGATTTTGGAAAATCTTTAACCATCTTAATAGACTCACAAGAATATATTTGCTTTTGGCCAAATGTTGGAAATGTTTCTTCTTTCCTGTCCTTGCTCCCTTCCTTCCCTGCTTCAACAAATATGCACTGACTACTCAATGAGGCATGCAGGGCTGTGTTGGACAGCCAGACTCTTTGCTGCTGTGGCCACCTTTCCCATCCTCACCCTGAGTGCTTCGGGGACAGCACACTGCTCATATTCCCCAAACTCATCAGGCACCGTCATGCCTTTGCGCCTTTCCCTGTACTGTTCTCCCGGCTACACTGCTAACCCGGTTACCCTTGTCTGGTTGCTGAACCCTTTTTCTAGTGGGTGTCAGACTTTAACATGCAGAAATATGTGGGCTAAAAGGGGGAGCTAGATAGGGGAGCTGTTAGAATGTACTATGCCAGGGTCTCACCCCAAGAGATTCTGCTCAGTAAGCATGGCCCGGGGCCCAGGAATCTGCATTCTCACAAAGGTCCCAAGTGATTCTGACGTTGGTGGTCCAGGGACAACGCTTTGAGAAATGCTGCTTGCATTCTACCTCTGGGAAGGCTTCTGGCTTCTCCTAAAGAGATCTAGTCTTTTCCTTCTTGCCTTCTGGACTGTGTACATCTTTCCATCTTGGTGGGCTTGCTTGCACATCTGTGCTCTCTTAGATTGGAGGGCGTGACTGCTTTACCCCTGGACTCTGCCTGAAGCCTGGGTTGGCCTGGGGTCCAGCCTTCATCAGTGCAGATGGAGGCTTTCTCTGCTATAGAAGTGAGGGCTTTGGAACAAGCAAACATTTTATCTTTCAAGTCAGAAGATACCCAGGTGCACATCTGATTGTTGAAACAGTTAATTTAGAAAGCACTGAGCAGAGTTGAAGTGGCCATTCTCCAATTTGTGAGATGGAGAGAAATTTTTTGACCTGTCACCAATGGCTTTTCTTCTTACCAAGTAGGTTACTGGGACCCGTGGTTACCAGCCTATTCACAGAAAATTGTTTGGGGAGCATCAGTATGAAAGGCACCATCTGCTTCCCATAAAACACTGCTCCTAATCTCCCTGGTACAAGTATTGCTTCCCCAGGGAGATGGTGGGCACAAAATTGCATTTTTTCTAAGTCAACAGCTTTCAAACTTTTGGACTGTGGCCCACAGCAAGAAATACATTTTTCCTTGCAACCCATTACTCACAACTTCCCATGTGAAACATAAGTCTCCTGAAACATTACTTAACTTTATTCCCTGTAGTGCAATATGGCCTATTCTATTCTATTCTATTCTATTCTATTCTATTCTATTCTATTCTATTCTATATTTTTAGAAGGCTGGCTATGACCGATAAATTGATTTCATGACCTAATAAATAAATATATATATATATATATATATATTTAAAAAAAAACAAAACCAATGCTCTAAATGTTATCAGGGTAAATTATAGACTAGTTCAGTTTCATTCTGGGAGGTGTGCCATTGGTCTTTGAGACTAAACCTGTATTTTCCCCAATAATAATGATCGAGGTTGATAACCAGTGTTTACCAGCCAGTCACAGTGCTAAATTCTCTGTAAATTGCATTTCACATCCTCAAAAATCCCATGAGATAGATATGCCATGATAGCCCCATTTTCTACATGAGGACTTGGGAAATGACTTATTCAAGGTCACATGGCTCTTAGGTGGTAGTGGTGGTGGTTCTTGGACCCAGGACTGTGACTGTGAAACCTGTATTCTTTAACTAGGTTTACATTTTCTTTTTGGCAGCAGCCACCTTAGTTGGTCCCTAGTGTTACCCCTGGCTCTGTAATGTGGGAGGTCCAGTGAGAGGTGACCAAATATGGGGATGCCTGATATGGATTGCTGGGGGTGGGGAATGTGAGAAAACGCGAGGAGAGTGGAAGAGGGAAACCACATGGTGAGCAGTGGTCTTAAGCACATCTGATATTTTGCTCAGCACTTTTAGACTTTAAAATGCTTTGCATCTATGTTATATTGGACGTCTCCTCCTTGGAATATCCACTGCATCTGGTATTTGTTATTGCACCTTCTGGGCAATGATTTGTTTTCACATCTCCATTTGTGACCAGGGGTTATCCTTCTGAGGCTAGGAACAATGCCTTGCCCTTCTTTGCCTGCCCTGGTCCTGGGCTGAGGAGATGCTTTGAGTGTTTGATGAATGTGTGAGCGCATGCAGTGATCATTTCATTTTATCCTCACAGCCTGCCCATGTTACGTCCTCAAGTTACATTTGAGGAAACTGGACCCAAGATCACAGAGCTGGCGATGGAAGAGCCAGGTGGAGGATCACCAACCAGCTCTAGATACAAATGTGGACTATTCTGTTTGTGAAGATTAATCTGATTACATTTCCTCCTCCCAAGAGTTTATCTTCTTACCATCTGAATCTGGGTTTTCTGAGTTTGCTTCCCTTGACCTTTGGTTAATGAGGCATGATGAGGCTGGACCAGAGAGTCACAGGGCCAGAAAGGGCAAGCCTGGCTGTGAAGTTGGGAAGTCCAGGTTCTGGCTCTGGTCTGACACTGATGAGCTCAGGGGCCTGGGGCAGCTCACTGCTCCGACCAGGGCTACACACGATGGGGCACGAAGGTCCCTTCGTGCTGAGACTTAGCACATTTCCACAGGACAGTAGATCCCACCTCACTTTCCCTTATGTTCTACCATGAGGTGGGTGACATTTGGTTCTTGCTCTTTCCTCTTTCCATTTTGTCCCAGTGTCCTACTGCCCTGCCCTTGTATGCACCAGGCTTCTGTGGGAGTAGAGGGTGAAATGGAGGTGCTACTGGCCTCTACTCTAGAATCTTGAAGAAGGCACAGACCCACACCAGTGCAAACTCAATAGGTGGCAAGGAAGACTTCACTGAATGGTAAAGAGAAGGTAAAGGAGCATCAATGTTGGAGGAGGCAGAAACTACATGCCATGTTGGTAAATTCTTCTCTATGTTGTTTCTGATGTTACCTTCCAGAAGTCCTTATTCCACAGATGGCTTAGCTTGCCAGGGCTGCTGTAACAAAGGGCCACAGACTAGTTGGCTTGAACAACAGGAATTTATTGTCTCACAGTTTTGGAGGTCAAAAAAGTCCAAAATCAAGGTGTCGGCAGGGCCATGTTTTTCTGAAGTCTGTAGCATTCTGGTGCTGTCTTACTGGCGATCCCTAACTCAATCTCTGCCTCTGTCCAGACCGCCTCTGCTTATAAGGACTCCAGTTGTATTCGATTAAGATCCACTCGGATACCATAACTAAAAACATCATCAAAGATCCTACTTACAAATGGGTTAACCGCCACAGGATTGGAGGTTAGGGCGTGAACATGACTTTGTGGGAGACACGATTCAAACCACAACAACAGACTTGTTCTACAGTTGACTATGGGAATGGAAAAGGCAAAAAAGGAGGACTAAAATATTTGACATGATGAAGTTCTGGGATATTTTAGACAGTGAGTAAATTAGTATTTATATAACCTGGTATATTCATTTCCCCTGATCCACCCTCCCTTCAATGTTGACTTAATAACACGCCTGACTAAATCACGTTAATTGCTTTAAACTGCCAAATCAAAAGGAAAAAAATAAAGCAAGTGTGTGTTCAACAAGTGTGCTGCGTTCACAGCTGAGGCTGGCGCCAAGGGAAGAAGAGCCCTGGTCTCTTTGGGAAGGGAAGCCTGAGATGTAATTGGATCAGCTCAGGAAAGGGGACATGCACAGTCCAGGACACTGACTCTTGGGCCACACGTAGCCAGTGGAGCCAAAGGGTTAAGTGTGTGGGCCTGGAGCTCGGGCTGTGTGTTCAATCCTAGCTCCACCTGTGGCTTGTGTATGGCTTCCAGGAGGAGCAGTTACTTAGCTTCTCCATTTCCCATTTACCTCTTCTCTAATGGATCCTGTCTCATTGGGACTGTTGTGAAGATTAGATTAGATCATACATATACCTTGCTTAGCTCAGTGTGGCATGTGTAGGAATTTGGGGAATGACAGCAACCATTATTCTAATTCTCATCTTTGAGTCATCTACCCACACTCTGAGGTCGGTGCTCTCACCCCATCCAGAGAATGTTAGCTCCCCAGAGCTGCTCATTGCTTGTTCTTTGCTCTGCTTTTGACTCCAGTAATAGTCCCCGCTAGTAAATATTTGTGGAATAATTGAATGAGTATAGGGAGTGAATGAATTTTAAAGACTGAGAAAACTGAGGCTCAGTGAGGTCCTTCTGATTATAAGGGACAGAGCGGAGGGAGTTTCACGTGAGGGCTGCCCTGTCTTCTGCCAAGGCCACTAGCCAGTGGGGGCTTGTTGGCTCCTCTCTTTAGTGTTACCTAAATTCTCGGGAGAAACAGCATCCTCTTGATTTGAAGGTGAAATTTGTTTGTGCGTGGTTGTTTAGAAACAGATTATTTGGTCTGCTCTTATCCTGGAGTGAATCGACATACTGGCAACTCTTCTCTCTTTGGGGGAGAAATCTCCCTAAAAGCGCTTGGGTTTTGAGTTAACTGTGGAACCCCGCTAGGATATTGAAATAGCCCATCTCCATCCAGGCCTGATTTGAGCTTTGTTTGGGAAAGTTTTTCTGCGGAGCTACACGTGCATGCATTATCTTGCTGTTGTGTATTGCAGTGGTGATCCAAGCCTTTCAACCCACCCCAGCAAAAAACCCTCGTCTTGCTGTGGTGCTGTGAAGCTTCACTGTTGATCTTTTCTCAAATATATTTTGGGGACAAGACTGCTGGACCAAGAGAGGAAGGGAAGGAGAGGCAGAGGGGCTGAGGTGTGAAGAGTAGCACTTTCTGTTCTTTTGAAAGGCAGTCCGTGAATTCAGCTCTTGAATAGTACACTATAAATTTGAGAGTTGATGGCTATTAATACTTTGCTTCTGGTGTAGTACCTTTTAGTCCAAGTTGTCAAAATACATCAGTAATACATTCTTTCTCCATTTCTCCACTTCACGTGGGGAGGAAGTGGTAGCTGTCTCTAGAGAGAACACTGCTGCCTTGGACCATGGCTGTTTCCTGGCAGAGGCATGAAAAAATAGCCTGATTTTGATGAGTTCTTTCATCCACTCACTCATAAGTTTCATTCATTCATCATTCAGCAAATATTTTTGTATCTTGCTACTCTATCCCAGGCAGTGTGCTGGCTCTGGGGATCCAAGGACAAGCAAAATAAAACACAGCGTGCATCCTTGTAGAGATTGCAATCTAGTGCAGGAATCAGGTATTTCTCAAAGAATTAGACTGATGCATGGCGGTCTCCCTGCAGTAAGTTCTGTGAAGGAAGGCTGACAGCCTGTAATCAGAGGATCTGCTCTGGGCAGGGCTTGGGGAGGCTTTGTTGAGGGTGTGAGCTGAGGGAGGGCAGGAATTAGGGTGATGAGGAGGCAGAGGAGGGACCCTGGACCCTTCCTTACCCATCCTGGCCCAGCCTCACCTTCACCACCCTGCCTGAGCCTGCAGCGCAGCTCCTTGCATGAATTTTGGGTCCCAGGAACACATTCCATCCTTTCTCACGTCTCAATCGTTCCTTCTCTTGTTCCTACTGCCCCAAATTCTTGCTCTTGCTCCTATGGCTGCCTGATGAATTCTCTCTGATCTCCCCAGGCTATTTATTTAATTCAGAAAGTGGCTTTTGAGCTTCTGCTATGCAAGGGGCTCAGTGCTGAGCCCTCAGTTGCTACTGTCTTTGGGAAGCCTTTTCTAATCACTATGCTCTTTTGCCTTTTGCACCTCCTTGTGGTCATTTTACTTGACTTTGGTTTCTAATCACTATTGTACTATCCTTCAGCCCTTTACCTCAGCTCCACAGGCTCTTTAAGGCCCCTTTTGTCTTAATTTTCTTTGTTTCCTTTGCGACTCCTCCCACAAAGCCTTGTCACGGCGATGATGATAATGATAACCCACACTTGCTTATTAAACCTTTGCCGTGAGCCAGATAACATTTAAAACACCTAATACATATTAACTCATTTAATCCTCCCAACAACTCTACGAGCCAACTACTCTATTATTATCCTTCTTTAACCAGTGAAGAATTTGGGGCACAGAGACGGTTAATTGACTTGCCCTAGGTCTCTTGGCTAGGAAGTGATGGAGCCAGGATTCTAGTTCAGGCATTTGGACTCTGTTGTCTGTAAGCATAACCACTGCACAGCACTGCCTTCCTGGCAGGGCCTGCATTTGGGAGTTGTGCATGGGAAATGATTGTGCTGGTTAGTCACAGGTGTAAGGCAGCCCTCTCCCAGAGTGCGCACAGGTACAACGCTGGATGGTAGAGGGATAACTAGCTCACGGTGGCCCACCAGGCACCGTGAAAGTCAGGACATGAGTAGATTTTTGTGCTCCAGAATTTGTTCCCATCACAGGAAGTAGGTAGCAAGGTGGATGCATGCTTTGGTCAGGCCAGTAGCCCTGCTTGGGCTCCGGCCACATTCTTTATTCCTCGTTGCTGTTCTTCTCAGGATTGAAGAAGCCCCGGGGCCGGTCCACATTGTCATGCTCTTGACTCTCCCTCAACAGATATGCCAAGTTCGCTATTATAGGTGTGGATTCTCTGTGCAACGACACGGGCATCAAAAAGACCAGTGACAAGAACTTTCTTTCACAGCAGTGTTCAATCATAGATGCTGGATGACCACTTGGGAAGAAATAATAACTGTGATAAACTTGGAGTTTTAAAATCACAAAGTGATGTTTATTTACAGTGGAAAATTTCAGAAATACAGATAAATAAAAAGCAAATAGAAACAAATGATCTCATCATCCTAGCCTGATCATTATTAATATTTCGGTGTATTTCTTCCACTCTTTTTCCTTTCATGTGTGTAAGTATATTTGCATATATGAATGTTTTTTGTTTTTTTTTTTTACGTAAGTGGGATCATATTTTACCAACTATTTTATAATGGTAAAGCATTTTAGAGCTGATTCAGTCAGGGTGGGAATCACTTGAAAGAATTCTTTTTCATATGAAAAATAAAGTTCATCTTTTTTTGAAAAATTGTAAAGTACCAAGTGGTACAAAAAGAAAAGTATTATTCCTAACGTTATGGTGCAAGAAAAACTATTAAAATGTACAGCATTTTCTTTCAGGCCTCTTAAAACCAGAATCATTCTATAGATATAAAGTTGTTTTGCTTTTTTCCTATAACTTATCTCATGAACATGCCCCTATCATTAAATAGTCCTCAAAATGATTTGTGGGAAGCGGGTGTGGCTCAGTGGATAGAGCCCCCGTTTACCAT
>JAQZBX010064166.1:6379-16644 GCA_029593785.1 Cabassous unicinctus
GGAATTGTCCTGAATGACATTGCAATGACAGATACAGGCCATTATATATCTTGTCGTATCTTACAAAATTGTGCAGGAGCGAGTGTAAACTACGATGTAAACTATAATCCATGCTTATTGACAATGCCCCAATATGTGTTTATCATATGCAACAAATGTACCACACTAATGAAGGATGTTAATGTAGGAAAATGTGGAAGAATAGGGGGCGGGGCATATGGGAATCCCCTGTATTTTTAATGTAACATTTATGTAATCTAAGTATCTTTAAAAAAAATTTTTTTTAAGTATATTGAAAAAAAAAAAAAAGAAATGGTTCAAAACTAAACTAGCCTAGTGGAAACCTGTGTCTTGTGTGTATTGGGTCTGAGTTCTGAGATTCCTCCCTGAAGAATGAGTGTTTCTCCTCATGAAATTTAGGGGTGTTTGATTGCTGGTAGCTTTTTATGGAAGACTTGGGAGTGTAGTACAGTGGGATGAAATTGGGTTATCCCCACCATGGTCTCTTGCATTTTCCTCTGGTGATGAGATGAAGAAAGGACCAGTAAGGTGAGTGAGGAATCTTCTTTGTGAGGGGGCTTGAGTAATTCCTTCTTATCACATAAGTATGCTAAGCCATCTGTCTTTGTTTTTAAACATTTAGGTGCATTGTCTGCATGCCTTCTGAATGATGAGATGCTGTTGTAATTCAGTAGTTTAAGGAAATTAATATCTAATGAGGTAGGGTAAGAAGCACTAAGCTGGATATCATGGGAGTTGAGAGCCAATCAACCAAAATCAATAAATGCTGCCTTGAATACAGTAATATGGTAAGTGTCCTAAAAGACTAAAACAGGTTCTGGGTATGACAGAGATTCATTCATTCACTTGTGCCTGCTGTGAAGCTCTCTGAAAGGCAACAGTTGACTTTTTGTGTTCCTTGTGCCAAGCACAGAGTTTTGGATATAGTAGGAGATCTGTAATTATTGGTGGAATTGTTTCCAGTCTCTCCTGCTGAAGCAGAACTTTGCAGTTGGGAAAGACTTTCTCTTTGGGAATTTATAATCTTGAGTAGATAAACTCTTACTCAAAAATGTCCTTCCATTCCTCTGTAATTCTTTCAGAAATCTACCAGCATATCTTTTTGACCTTCTGGAAACTATTTAATGTATTTTTCAGTGACATCAATAAGACTTTTGAGGTTTTACTGAGGCTGTGAAAAAAAAAATGACCAAAGAAACAACATAAGTCATGTTTCAAGCTCTTTCCACCCCCCAAAGATAGGAACTGCAGAATAGACACAATCTGGTCTGGTGAAGGGATGCAAAGATAAAGAAAGAAAGCTGTTTAATCCATGAACTAAAAAGTCAAGTCTTCAAGCAACGTAGTAGCTAGCACTTGAATTTAAAAATTCTGTGCCCTTTAGACAGACCATTAGAACAAGGCACCATTCCTCAGAGCTGACACAGCTTGCCCAGTAGAGTGAAAGGTGTGGATTTTGTACTTTCTCCTGCTTCTGGGTCCCCATGATATCCTCTCTATCCATTATATGTGCCATTATATGATGCCAGAAAGTTTGCATAGGACTAGAGAAATCTCTGGAGAATAAGCAGTTAGCTACAAGTTGAAGCTACTTTGCAGCATTCCTCTCCGAAAAATATTCTACCTGAAATGGGGAGGCTTCAGGTTTCAATGCCTTACAGTGTCCAACACACTGTAGTGACTGAGGAAGAAAAATGTTCTCAACACTACATTTAAATGAGCATGTCAGCTACTGTTTCCTTAGTATACCACCCTCAAGGTCTTTCTTTCTGTATCTTTCCATTGAACTCCTTCATGAAACCCCTCTCATCCCACTGGTTGAGTCTTATAGCTGTGCATCTTTCCAGTTCCAGTGTATGTGTATATGTACCAAAGACCTTCTCCCCTCACCAAGTTTGGTTCTATTTTCCTTATAGGGCTGATCTCAAATGACAAGCACATGGTTTACTGATAATGGTAATTCCAATGAGTGATCCCAACCCAATCCACAGGGACAGGTGTCCTTGAGTATCTTATTCAGAATATTAAGAAGTGTTTGAACTAAGAGCCAGGGTTCTTGATGAGACAGACCTGGGTTCAAGTCTCTGCTTCACCCCTTACTAATTCCATGACCTTGGGAAGTTGCTTAACTATTTGTAGCCTCACTTTCTCCATCAGGATTAAATAAGAATGCATGAACCTGGCATGAACTGAGAACTTGACACACAGCCAGCCTTCAAAATATTAGTAGTTCTCATTGGCATTATTGTTACTAAACACCTCTTGTCCATGGCTGATCTTGGTATGCAGCTTACCCTCAAAATACTTTCCAAACTTGAATTTTGAGCAGCCACTACTTAGTGGCTGGTTTTGTCACATGAGATTGCTCCCACAGTCTTCCTTGTTTTTGAGAGCTATCAGCTCTTGGGCAGATATAAGACATCCTGTTCTGGGGACAGTGGGACAGGGTGGACCATGCTTGGAGGGGTCAGAGCCCACTCAAGGGAAAGGAGGTTTGTTGGAATGGGGAAGGGGGGAGAAAGATTGCTATGAAGCCATGATTGGAGGCCTAACCAGAGAAAACAAATGAGACAGGAGTCTGAGAAAGGAAACTGGAAAGGAATTCAGAGTTTCCTGCCGGTAAGGAAAGCCTGAATGTCCACAGTCGACTCTAGTCCCAGGGAAAGAGGTGGAGAATGAAATCCCTATAAAACAGCCCAGGAATGGTGACCTGAAGCTGATGACACAACAGAGAATCCTCACAACAGCGCCCCCAGCTACGACTTGACTGGTCAAGTCCTTTGGCCAGGTTTTTGAGCAGCCTTCTCCTGACTGTGTGTCCCTCTGCAACATAGGGCTGGGCTCCTCATGCAACTCTATTCGTCTTAACACATTTTTTCATGTGTCGATGAAGACAGCTGCTTTCTCTAATGCAAGTGATCCCTTCTCTGTCCCAAAAGAAACCATATTCCTGATGAAGCAAGTGCATGGGATTCCTGTGGTGTCAAGACCTGTTTAGGTGTTTTGAGTTGAACCACAATGTACAATGCTCTACCTAGAAGTCAGGAACAAGTGTAATAATGGTACAAGGATGTTAAATTCTGAGTTTCCAAGAACTGTATAATTTTGAATACTTTGTTCCATTGTCCTTGAGAATCCTCATGTTTTGAATATCCCAACTTATTTTAAATTCTGTAGAAGCACAAAAATTCTTTGAAAGGCCTCATTCTAGTGGAAAATGTGGTTCCTCTAATTTTGGTTTAAAAGGGCCTATGGCTGTTTATTTAGCAAATGAATCTCTGCATAATATTGTGCCTTTGGAAGAAGGATCACTGAGTCTTGAACAGCTGACTTTCAAAGAGCCTTTGTAAAGATAACCTGTTCATATAGAGAAGGCTAATGGTAAAGATCCTCTCATAGGGAGGCCAATTCACTGAAAATGCAGCTATGTCACATGAGAAAGAAACTTCCAACTTGTTTTGTCCTTGTCTGTGTACAGGTTGGTCCCTTCCCGAATAAACCACTAACTGGCTTTTGAGCATGAGGCAGGACCAAAGCCTGGGTGTGTCCTGAACTTGTGTGCCCTCAGAGCCATCCTGCCATTTCTCTGCCCTGCTTTGTATTGCAGAGGGCTCTTCCCTGAAGGCTGAGTTTCCCAAGCTTTTTTGTTGGCTGGTTTCTGGCTGGGTTTGTCCAACAGGAGGCAGTGGTGGGAGACAGGAGGCTGAGAGGAAGAGGTTGGGAGAAGCAAGGCTGTCTCTCCTTTCTTTCTTGGCAGGGTCTCCATCTGTGGTTGCATCTCTCCAGCTCCCACAGGACAAACCTGGAATGGTCCTGGTTTCCACTGGGGTACCTCAGCCCCAGGCTCTGAGAACATGTTCTCCTCCCTAGAAGTTTGCTTTTGTTGCTAATGTCTGATTTGTTCACTGTTCCTTGGTTAGATTTCCAGCCTCCTTCATCACGTGTTAGTGAGTTTGCTGCCTTAAATTCCCTCTATTTAAAATATTCCATTTTCCTGGTTAGACACTGACTGCTATCATGTTATATTTTTTTCATTTTTTCCTATTTTACCAATAAAGATTAAGTGTCTGGGTGGCGCTGCCTCAGGTGAGTCAACAGTCACATGCAAAGAGGTATATCAAGACGTGAAAGGAGGTAGTTGGGAATAAGAATTCAGGAAAAACTGTCAAATAGCAATTTCTTTTGTCCCCTTCTTTTTCTCCTTTTCTATAACCTTCTTTATCACCCCCTGTATTAGTCAGGGTTCTCTAGGGAAAAAGAACCAATAGGATATATATATATATAATTATATATATATAATGTAAATATTATGAGTTTTTTTTGTTACAGATTATGAGATAATATCATCAGACTATTACCACTTACTATGGTCCATAGCATACACTTGGGATATTTTTTCCATACCCCTCTATTATTAACCCAGTATATATTTGGCATTGATGCAAGAATATTACAGTATTGCTGTTAACTATCGTCCATAGGATACATTAAATGTATTTTTCCCATGCTTCTCCACATTCCCACCACCCTACAATAGTGACATACATCTGTTCTAGTTCACAGAAGGACATTCTTGCTTTTGCACTATTAACCATCCACCTCTCATCCACTTCTGGGTTCACTGTGTTATTCAGCCCTGAGATTATTCTCTAGCTTTCTTTCAATTGACAGTTACATCCCTAGGCTATCCTTTTCAGCCACAATCCCATTTATAAAGTAGCTACTTCTCACTATAATGTGTTACCATCAACTCTATCCATTTCCGCACTTTTACCGTCATGTTAATTAAAACTTCTACATACATTAAGCATCAGTACTCCTTCACAGCCTTCCTCTTATCTCCTAATAACCTATATTCTAAGCTTTAACTCCATGCATTTCTTCTTCATATCATTTTAGTAAGGGCCATGCAATATTTGTCATTTTGTGTCTGGCTTATTTCACTTAGCATAATGTCTTCAAGTTTCATCCATGTTATCATATGTGCCCCAATTTCATTTCCTCTTATTGCAGCATAGTACTCCATCATATGTATATACCACATTTTGTTTACCCATTCATTGGTTGATGGACATTTGGGTTGTTTCCATCTTTTGGCAATTGTGAGTAATGCTGCTATGAACGCTGGTGTGCAGATGTCTGTTTGTGTCACTATTTTCAGTACTTCTGGATTATGACATTTTTTAAAATAGGAATTGGCTCACATGGCTGTGATGGGTAAGTCTAAATTACATAAGACAGGTTGCAAGCTGAGAACTCTGATGAAGGTTTTTGATGAATTTCCCAGGAGAATCTGTCTGTCTGAAGTAGAGATGGGAATTCTCTCTTCTGACTGCTGAAATCATCACTTCTCCTTTTAGGGCCTTCAACTGATTAGGTGAGACATCTCTCATTGTTAAAGGCAATCTCCTCAGTTGACTGTAGATGTAATCAGCCATTGATGCAATCAACTGACTGATTATTTAAATCCATGAAATGTCCTCACAGTAACAATCAGGCCAGTGCTTGCTTGACCAAACAACTGAACACCATCACCTGGCCAAGTTGACACATGCACTTACCCATCACACACCCCTTTTCCCAATTACTTTGTATACTTGTGCTATTCTCTCACCATTCACCTCTCCCATTGCTACTCTCTCACCTTGCCCCGGGCTTGCTTCATTCTCCAAAGTTATCCCAAGAACCTTGATTGAGGGGAGAGGACAGGGCTGCACAGCTAGTTCATGGGAAAGTCATCAGAAAAGTCCCTACCCTTTGATCTCTTGTCTATTTTTTCCCAGTATGTTCCGATGTTTCATGTGTACTTCACCATTTCCTCTGAAGTCTTTCCAATGAGATTAGTGTTGTAAAAGAGGAACTTGCCTACAGAACTCAACTTGGTAAACGTGTATGAAGCACCTACAACTCCAAAACAGTTTACAAAGTACAGAAAGGTTATACAAAGAGGAATGGGATATACTTATGGGGAATGTGCTGGGAGTGGGAGCGACCATTCCTCCCACTTCCCCAAGCTGTGTTTCTGTCTTACCTCCTTTCCCAAGCTGCCGTTCTTTAAGTGTATTATTTTAAACTGATAGTCAGTGTGATGGTTAGGCTCATGTACCAACTTGGCCAGGTAAAACAGTGCCTTAGAAGGAGAAGTGATGATTTCAGCAGTCAGTAGAGAGAATTCCCATCTCTACTTCAGACAGCCTGCTTCTCCTGGGGAATTCATCAAAAACTTCCATCAGAGTTCCCAGCTTGCATTCCCACAAACATATGAGACAATTTTTTAAAATCTCATAATATTTACAGCTATCTCCTGTTGGTTCTGTTTCCTTGGAGAACCCTAACTAACGCAGTCTGTGAAACCTTACATTTGCAGACAATTTTAAATTTACAAATTATTTGTGTTCTGATTGTCTCATACTCCCCTCAAGTCTTCTTTAGAATAAGCGGGGCATAAATATGTATTCACCAGGAACCCTTGTAGACCTGTTGCCTCTTGGGGTCCTGGTGACATCGTGGGGTCAGGTTGTAACAAGCCCAGCTCAAATAAGTACCTTAGACCAAGTGAAAACCCCTTATTCTATTGCAACATTTGTATAGTTTCCTCTTTCTTCTCTCCACTCCCTCACTCTCACCATAACACATGTCAAAGGAAGATTCAGAGGCAAAACCATGTAGGAGGGAAATATGTTTACTTGCAAAGAACCTCACAGAGAAGACTGTAGAAAAACAAGCCCATCAACTGAAAAAAAATTCAAATATTTAAAGGAAAAAACCCACAAGATTCCTGAGATTATCCACCTCATGGTTGGTATGTTTCAGGTTGAAGTTAGGAAAATACCTCTTATGTTTATCGTATCCACCGAGGTTGTGACATATTATGGCACTCATAGCAGTCCACTGCTCACTCTCTTTTTAAAGGAGGACCTGCTATGAAAAGAGTAGTTAGGGGGCAGCTTCAGCTTGCTCCACCTTTGGGACCTGCTGCAGCAATCACACTAAGGCCACACTCTCCCTGGGCAGTTTCCAGCCCATGACTGGGAACAGCAGGTGAAAGAGAGCTTGGCCACTCTTCTAAAGGGCAAGCTTTTCTCTGGAGCTCCCTATTGGCCTGGCAGAGACCTTCTCACAGCTGTACTAAAGTGTGAGGCTCTTGCTACCCCACCCTCCTCCTACACTCTCTCCTCTCACTGGCATCAGACCTGAAGGCTGTCCCCACCTCCTCCTGGTCCCTTGCCCCTTTATTCCTAGCCCCCCCCCCCAAATATTTGCACCTTTAATTCTATCCTTGCCTCTGATTCCCAGAAAACTCAAAGTGATATCAAACTGACTTCTTCAGATATCATCATTGAAAATGTCAGGACACAAGCTTTTGCTGGGAAGATGAAAACTTCAACAATTTTTTTTTGTTGTTGTTAAAAGAAGGCTTAAGGTTTCATTTATTTGGGGGTGGGGGAGAGCTGGAACTAGATAAGGTGTCCCACCTTTTTATTTTTGGTTTCTCTCCAGCCCGAAAGTGTTTTGATGATTTTTCCTCTGACCATGGCTCATGCTGGGCATACTTTTGCATACCAGCAAGAGGGCAGGATGTCCATTGTGCTTTTGCTAAAACTGCAAGAGGTGCAACAAGGCAACATCAGAGGAGAAAGCCTGGCAGGTCAACGCTATTGGTCTGAAGGTCTTTGCGGTGGGCTTAATCCCCAGAACCAGGGAATATGTGCCCTTACATGGCAAAAGGAACTTTGCAGATATATTAAGTTAAGGATCTTGAGATGGGGAGATTATCCTGCATTATCCAACGTCATCGCAAAGGTCCTTATATAGGCAGTCAGAGAGACAGAGAGATTTGAAGATGCGATGCTGCTGATGCTGTAGGCAGAGGAATGTAGCCAAGGCCAGCAGGTGGCCTCTAGAAGCTGGAAAAGGCAAGGAAATGGACACTCCCCTTGAGCTTCCAGAAGGAACACAACTCTGCCCATATCTTGATTTCAGAGCAGTGAGACTGATTTTAGACTTCTGACCTTGAGGATTGTAAGATAATAAATTTGCATTGTTTGAAGCCACTGAGCTGGTGGTGATTTGTTACAGCAACAACAGGAAACTCATATGATCTTACTCAGGATTGTAATTTTATCTTTTTCTTGGCACATTCTGGCATTCAGCACTGGCCCATGGGCTCTGCAAAATTTCATATGAAAGATTCACTCAAAATGTCAATGTAGTGTAGTGATTAAGAGTCAGACTCGAGAGCTGGTTTGAGCCCTGGTTCTGCCTTTAGCAGTTGCCTGGTCTTAATAAGTTATTTAACTTCCCTGAATTTCAATTTCCCCATCTTCAAATACTACAGGGGTCAGCAAGCTATAGTCTTTAGGCCACAACCATCCTGCTGCCTGTTTTGCAAATAAAGTTTAATTGGGACCATAGCCATGCCCATCTGCTTACATGGCCACTTCTGTGCCATCACAACAGAATTGAGTGGTTGTGACCAAAACCATAGGAGCCACAGAGCCTAAAATATTTATCATCTCATCCTTTACAGAAAAAGTTTGTCAACCTCTGAAATAGGTTCATAATAGTATTTACGTTTATGAGGATAAATCAAGTGCTTAGAAAGTTGTTTGGCAATTAGTAAGAGATTGAGTAAATGTTAGCCATTACTGCTGCTTTTACAATTATTATTTGAATCAGCACCAACTATATATCAAGCACTGTGAGCCCCTCCTATGCTGTTACTTCCAGGAGACCCTAGTCCAGTCCTTGAGCCTGGACCACAGGGTTTCTCCTGGAGCTTCTCTGTTGGTGCCAATGGCCACTTCCAGATTTGGAACCGTCTTGAGTCCTGGGTGGGGAAAATCAGAGGGTGGCGGGGGGCAGTGGGGTTGGAGAATAAACTCACCACTGATTCAGTGGTATTTCAAATTCTATATTCTTCCTTATTTGCTTCTCATAGTCCACAGATTCCTATCACATGCATTCTATCCAGGTACTGTAGCTGCCTTCAGTGGGTGAGACAGGGTGGCATGTGCTTACTCCATCTTACCTGGAATTTGATCTTCTCCTTATGGTTTAGTATTGTACATTTCAAGGCAGGCTGCTAAGTACTGTGGGGTTATAAAAAATGCATATGACTTGGTCCCTCTTCTAAACCAACTTGATAGAAAGTAGGAATCTCCACAAGTCAGGGTTTGGTCTTTTTGTTTCTCCTGTGTTTCATGCGAGGAGAGGGGAAAGGGTGGACTAAAGCTCCAGGCATGCTGGGATATCAGCAAAATGGAGCTGGTGGGAAGAGGGTGAAGCCAAGGCAGGTAGCTGGCAAGGAAGTTTCCTTGAGGAGAGTAGATTGGGCTGTCTGGGTGCACTGAGTCCAAAGAGACCCAGTCCCAGATCTAGAGTGATCCCCTGACATATCGAGTTAGAGGTATGTCTCCACTTAGGAGAGATTCATAAAATGGTGGAATGCAGGGGACTTCTGGGAAGATGGTGGACTAGTAAGACACCAGAAACTCTTCTCCAGAAAAATAGCTAGAGGACAGGCTGAAACAGCTCCGAAAAAGATCTTCTAGGGTTTAGGAGAGCAGGTGAAGGCTGCACACCACCCAGAGGAGAGAGGGACAAAAGAGGGAAATTGCAATTACAGAACTGTGAGTTGGAACCAGCAGCAGCTGCTGCTGCTGACACCCTCCTCCACACTCTTTAGATTCTTGGGCCTCTGGGCTTGCGACTATAGACAAAGGGGGCTCCAGGGATCTACCACTCCAGGAAAGGGGATAGAGAGGGACACAGCCTACGGCTGACTCAGGTTCTGACCTGCAAATTTGGGCTGCGGAGCCCCACGGACCCTTCCACACAGTGGTTTGCCCTGGGAGCTTACAAAGGACTGGAGAAATCTGACCCTTGCAATCTCCCTCTCTTCTAGCCTGGACTAATTGTTGAGGACTCCACAGGAGAGGGGAGAGAGAGCCTGGGGCTGACTCGGCTTTTGACTCGCAGGTTTGGTCTGCACTGTCCTGAGAGCCCTTCCAGGCCGGGTGGGGCTGCGCCATTGTTTGCCTTGGAGCCTGCAAGGGACTAAAGATATACAAACCTCCCAATCTCCTCCTCTACTAACAGGGACTGATTGTTGAGGACTCAGAGGGAAGTGGAAATATTTCCTAGCTGGGGAAAGGGAGGGGGTTGCCAGAGAAGATTGGAGAACTGTCTCAGAAAGTTTGAATTACAAGGCTCTTAGCCCTCAGACAGGAAGCTCTATCACA
>JAQZBX010064167.1:5811-16645 GCA_029593785.1 Cabassous unicinctus
TGTTTCAGCATAGGAAGATGGATAAACAGAAAGTTAAAGTAGGTATGGCCATATGTTAACAATTGTTACAGTTAGGAGGATTTACTTTATGGAGTCAAAATGGTGTGGTTTCAAGGCCTAGTTCATTCTCTTTCAAGTTTTTGGAAAATTTATGAACCTTTAAAACCTTTTTAAAGCTTCCATTTTCTCATCTGTGCAAAGAGGTTTATTAATGGTATCTATTTCATAGGATTGCTCTAAAATGAGATGAAAAAATGCAATACACTTGTGTTATTTACTGTTCAGGATGTTGGAGCAAATTTCCCCATTAGAAATGAAGAAATAACTAACCTACTCATGTTTCTATTCATCACAACATGTTTTGAATATTCATGTCACTAGTACAAACAAGAACATTTGATACTGTTGGATTTTCCAAAATTATGGAGACAATGACTATTCATTGATTCTCTATTATTTTCCAGAAATTAGGCACTAGGAAAGTAGCCATGAAAACAAACAACAAAGAAAAAAATTCAGGCAATGTCCTTGCCTTTAAAGAGTTGATAATTTAGTTTGGGAAGACAGTAAACAAATAAATTGATACATTATCCCTTAGTGGGTGCCATGCGTTGTAATGAAAAATAAAGCAAAGTGAGGGGGCTAGAGAGAAGGGTCAGGGAAGGTCACTCAGATTAGGTAACTTTTGTGCTGAACCATAACTATAATTAAAATATAAATATAAATGGATAAATAAAATAAAAATTTCAAAGTTTCATGGCTGAAATACTGAAGTAAGAATAACTAGTAAACCTTTCTAACACCAAGTCTGTATTTTTTTTAACTTTTTTTGTAGTTTATTAATGTTTTTTTATATTTTAAAAGATGCTTAGCTTATATAAATGTTACACAAAACTTACAGGGATTCCCATGTTCCCCACCTACCACACCTCCCACAACCTCCCACATAAACATCTTCATTAGTGTGGCACATCACCTGCAATGGATACACACATCCTGGGGCTTTGCCACTAAGTATGGACCATAGTTCACATTGTAGACCACATTCTCTCCCACACAGTTCTGCATGTTATATGCTGATGTAAAATGGCCTATACCTGTAATTGTAATGTCACTCAGAATAATTCCCAAGTCCCAAAAATGCCCCTGTATTACAACTGCTTTTCCCTCTCCCTGCCCTGAAAGCATCCAGTGGCCACTGGTTCTACCTCAATGTTGTAATTTCTTCCATTCCTTGAATCACAATATGTCTACAACAGAATACCAGTAAGTCCACTCTAGTCCATTGCTCTTCTCCCAATCCTGAGGAGTCTGGGATGGTGATGTCCACTCCACCTCCAAGTGAGAGGGAATTTATATCACATGGATAAGATGGATGGGATTATCCTGCCTGCAGCTGCAGACTCTCTCCATTCCCTGGGATGCCTGCTGTCTATCATCATGTCTTCACCAAGTGTCTTAGGTGAGTCCTTTGAGCTGTAGAGTAGGAGTTGCAGCTCCCCCGAGATTCCAGGCACAGCTGGCACATGGGCAGGCCAAAGGCTCCAGTCTCTGGAATTACACCTACAAACCCCATCACCACATATAGGTTTGAATAAAAGGAACAAATGAGCCATGTGCAGGAAACACATAGTTGAGTCCAACTCTGTCATTCTCAGGAGCACAAACCCAAAATAGGGCCCACTGGAAAGGTGCCAAACTCCAGAGCTCTCTGTCCTGACATAGGACCTGGGTGTCTCCAGAGCCCTCAGGAGCCCTGCTATTTGGGGGGATATCCACTTTGGAAGTCTATGAGATCCTACTGAAATTTGCATAAGTGTTACCTCTGGGATGACTTCCCAACTCACTTTGAAGTCTCTTAGCCACATGAACTCATCTGTCTTTACCTTTTCCCCCTTTTATTCAAGGTCTTTTTCCAGTCATATTGCCAGTTGGCACTTGGTATTAATCTCTCATTGCCAGGTAGGCTCATCCCTGGGAGTCATTTCCCATGCTGGGGGGGAGGTAATGCATTCATATGTTGAGTTTGGCTTAGAGAGAGGCCACATTTGAGCAACAAGGAGGCTCTCAGGTGGCAACCCTTAGGCACCCCATAACAATAGGCTAAGTTTCTATTACAAGAGCAAAGACTCTTAAGGCTAGTCATCAATAACAAGAACCCATTTTTGGACCATCCTCCTTTGCCAGACACTGGCCCTGCACTCAGGGGACTGTTACTGCTCCCTTGGAGAATGTGGCAGAGCTCTCCAGGCTGGGAATTCAATATTCTTTCATTTATTGAGTGATTCTCCACCCACTGTGACCATGCCCCACCCATTGATCATTTGAACAATTTTTTATATCTTTCATGTATATTCAGGTTTTTTTATTTTATATTTTTAATGTTTGCATTGGTGTTGCTATTAGCATTTCAATTGGAGTAGGGGTGGTAACTTGAGGTGCTGAATTTAAACAGGTTAAGGTTGTAGACAGTTTCTTAGTTTTTTTGTTTTAAAGATCTCATATGGCTTTTTAGTTGCTCTTTTCAAAGGCTATTCATCCTTTTTATAAAACTTGCACAAGTGGGGTTATAAGGCAGATGGAAAGTTTAAACAATATTTTGATTTATAGTCTAAAACTGCGTGAGGTGACCAGTAAATGGAGTTTTTTGTTTACTGTTAATTTGGGCTGGCACCCCATATAGGGCACCTTTTTTTGGTATTGAATAGCAGCTTCTTGGTTACAAGAGTTCTGTGGCAGTGTTTGTGGCAGTGAAAGCATATTTTGCAGAGGAGACAGATGTAATTCACTTGCTATTATATTATTGGAGTTTTTGCTTGGCTAATATGTTCCATCCTGTGAGGTAACTGTTGTAGTCATTGGAGTGAGCATGATGGACACTTGTGGTGAGTAACAGGGAGCTGGAATTGCTGCCACAGGGCCTGGTAGCCATGATGTTTGCTTTTACCTGTGGAGTTACTCTGGGGCTTCTCAGGTTTTAATGGCATGGTTTTAGATCTTCATGAGGTTATCTGTTTCAACATTCCTGAGAGGGCTGTTAAAGGAGTGTGCAGGGATGTGATCTTTTTACAGATTTTTCTTCCACAGAGGGCAGCCCATGACAATTCATTGTTTCTGTCTTGTTTCTAGTATCTACAATTCACCACTGGATAGGGATGGCAGTTTTCAGAGTGAACAGACACTATTGGTTTAAGCCCTCTACTTGCAATGGGGCATGGGATGTTGTACACAGTTGCTTTTTAATGGGGCAACATCATAATTTGTCCCTTTTCTACAACTGGGACTAAAACACAAAGGGGTATTTGCTTAGAATGTTGCTTTTGCCACAAACCCCACCCAAAGTAAAAATTAATGCTGGCTACATCTAATTTACAGGGTAAGTTAAGGCCAATGTTTTAACTGTTTTTTATTTTTTAAAAGCAGCTTGCTGGGGCTCTTCCATTCCCATGTACAACCTTTTTTTTTTTGATTAATACATACATATTTGAGCTAAATGAGGGATGAAGTGTTTCCAGTATCTCCAAAAACCCCAAAAAGTTTAATAGTTTTAGAGTTTCAGGACACGATAAGGTTAAACTATAAAAAGCTATTCTGATAAAACAGATTCTCTGCTTTGTACATTAACATAAACATTTATTTAATTTTTTGAATATTTGAATAGAGCTGTCTTAAGAATTTCTATTTGTTAACTTAATATTACCATTCAGAGTTATGAAAATATACACTGAACAAACAGACAAATACAAAGAGTTAAAATACAACAACAGAAATATAAAGTTAACTAATTTGACACATAATTCTTATTCCTTTGGTAAGGTCATTTCCAAGCTTTCCATTTTTTCACATTTTTTATTTTTACTGCTTTTAAGATCTTTGACTTGGCTGAATGGGTCTCACACAGCATTAATTTGCAACTTTTTAGGTTTTTTATTTTTCCACAACTCAAAGAAGATTTGAACATATGGGACTTTTTACCCATTTATTGTTGTTTACAAAACAAGTTTATTTGCAATATTGTTTTAAAATTCAAAGACCAATATTCTGGTTAATTTTTTCTATTATTTAATCCTTACATATGTAAGGTTCATTATGAAAAATTAATTTATGCTTTTGTAACCCAGATAGCCCAAATTTAGACCAATTTTTCAAATGCATCCTAGTGGTGAGCACTTGTTCTCCATGGTGGCAGAAAGAGAGTGGGAGAGAACAGCTAAAACAAAGTCTCAAAAGGCAGTGGGCTTTCTTTTTAAGGGAGTGAGTCAGTGGGACTCAATCCTATGAAACCTCTCCCACTACCACAAAATGTCCACTACTTTAGTGAAGGTAAGCTAAATGCTAACTTGTGGCTAGCCAAAGCCATACAGTGTGTTTCCCCTTTAAGGGAGTGAGGGAGTGGGACTCAAGCCCATTAAAACTTTTCCCACTGTAACCAAACCTCTGCTACCTTAGTGAATGTAAACTGAATGCTAACTCATAGTTAGGCCAAAGCTGAAGAGAATCAGTAAAACTGAAGCCAAATGTTAATTCATTGTCAGGTAGAAGAAAAAGGAAGTAATGAATAAAGGAATGAACTCACCCACCAAGGAAAGGATGAACTCACCCATGAAGGGAAGGAGATGAAATGGTTTTTCTGTTTTAACCTTGAGAGTTAATTCCATCAGTGGCTCGAAAGGGACTTTTCCCTCTGAATCCTTGGGAAAATCCTGAGTGGCTGCTGGAATCAGGGATGCCCTGGTATGGACAAACCCTTCCACAGTCTTCCTTGGAAACATTTTTTGGTTACTCTTTTTATTTATTTATTTTAGTTTCAGTGGAGTTGCCAATTTGTTAGGCCCCAAAGTGGGACCTTTGGGGATAACTAGAGAAAAAAAAAACAACCTTTAACGCAAGAGTTAGGCAGAATTTATATTTATTATGTCTTCAGACAGGAGCCAAGGCCAGTCTAAAGTGACTCAGACCTGACTTATCTGTGGTACAGTTTTATTCTTGTTTAAATACCTAAGTTACTAGTTAGCATTTGCTTTGATTATGCACTAGCTTTTATGCATATGGATGAACATACATAGCTAGTCATTTAATTATATAACTAGTATGTTCAGGAAATCATGCTTGCATATATATTGCATGATCAAAAATGGGGCAGATAACTCCACCCCTGGGTGTGAATTTTACTATGTTTATTAAGCAAGATGAAGTCTTTCCTTTGTACCCTAGCAACAAGAAAAAACAAGTTACTTTCAGGTATTCCATCATCCTATATCCATCACATGGACTACCTGGTGGCCCAGATCATGGACTGGAAGGAGGCCAGCCTGTGGGTTTGGTATGACTTTGCGTGGAATTGGATGTGGGCCATCCAGAAGGACACAATGTAGCAGTGTTTCTGCAAACCCTGATGGTGTCCCTGATTGAGAAGTGCACCTGGTTCCATATCCACTGTGCCCACTTCCTGTGTGAGGAGCCTGCATCCTCCTTTGATGTCAAGCTAAACCATGAGCTCCTTACCATACTAAGAAAATGGAAGCCATGGTTCAAATAAAGGATATATCAATTCCCCAGAAAAGATACAGGATTTGAGAAAGCTAAATAATAAGATGCACACAATTTTCCAAAATGAAATTTATGAATTGAAAGACAATATGCCTAAAGATATAAACAACATCAAGAAGACATTGAGCAAGCACAAAGAAGAATTTGTAAACCTGAACAGAAAAGTAACAGAGCTCATAGGAATGAAACACATGATAGGTGAGATTAAAAAACACATTAAAGGCATAAAACAGCAGACTTCTAATGATAGAGGATAGAATATATGATAGCAAAGACAGAACACCTGAAATCAAGGAATGAAATCACAGAGAATAAAGACTGGAAAAATTTGAGCAGGGGCACAGGGAGTTGAATTACAACATGAAACACAGCAATATATGTCATGGGAGTTCCATAAGAAAAGCATAGAGGGGCAGAAAGAGTAGGTGAAGAAATCACATCTGAAAATTTATTAACTTTCTTGAAAAAAATGAAATTACATGTCCAAGAAGACCAGTGTACCCCAATCAGAATAAATCCAAATAGAACTTACACCAAGACACATACTATTCAGAATGTCAAATGTCAAAGGTAAAGAGAAATTTTGAGAGCAGCAAAGGAGAAGCAAACCATCACATACAAGGGATGGCCAGTATGACTTAGTGCAGATTTCTCATCAGAATCCATGGAAGTGAGAAGACAGTGGTATGATAGATTTGGACACTGAAAGAGAAAAACTTCCAGCCAAGAATCCTTTATCAAGCAAAATTGTCCTTCAAATATGAAGGTGAGTATAAAAGATTCACAAACAGAAACTAACAGAGTTCATAAAAAAGAATCCACATTTGTAGGAAATATTAAAGGGAGACTTAGAGCCTGAAAGAAAAAGACAGGAAAGAGAGGCTGGGAGGAGAGTATAGAAGAAAGAATAGGACAAAGGATAACAAAAAGAGTAAAAGGCAGATGAAAATAAGATATGACATATGAAAACCAAAGAATAAAATGGTGGAAGCAAATAATGCATTTACAGTAATATTGAATGGAATGGATTAAAATCTCCAATCAAAAGATATACACTGACAGAATGGAAAAAGAAACATGAGCCATCCATATATTGCTTACAAGAGACTCACCTTAGATCCAGGGGTACAAACTGGCTGAAAGCAAAAGGTTGAAAAAAGATACTCCACACAAATAGTGACTGAAAAGGAGCAGGTGTAGCTATACTAATGGCAGACCAAAAATTCTTTAAATGAAAAAAATGCTAAAAGATGCAGAAGGTCATTATATATTAATAAAAGGTACAATCCACCAGGAAGATATAACAGTCATAAATATCTATGCACCTAACCAGGGTGCCCCAAAATCCATGAGAAAATCTCGGGTAAACCTGAATGGAGAAATAGACATCTCTACATTGGTTGTTGGAGACTTCAACACACCACTCATATCATTAGATAGAACTAGACAGAAGATCAACAAGGAAACAGAGAACTTGAATAATATGATAAATGATTTAGACCTAAGATACATATACAGAATATTGTACCCATACTCGGTGGGGTATACATTCTTCTCAAGTGCCCATGGATCTTTCTCCAGGATAGACTACATGTTAGGTCACAATGCAGCTCTCAATAAATATAAAAAAATTGAGGAAGCAGGAGTGGCTCAGTCGATAGAGCCCCCATTTACCATATGGGAGGCCCCAGGTTTGCTTCCCGGGGCCTCCTTGTGAGGGTAGGCCGGCCTACGCAGCCTAGTGGGCTGATGCAGCAAGCCCTCACAACAGGAAGTGGGTGTGGCTCAACCTATAGAGCCCCCGTTTACCATGTGTGAGGCCCCGGGTTCGCTTCCCGGGGCCTCCTTGTGAGGGCAGGCCGGCCTGCGCGGCGCGAGGGGCTGATGCAGCGGGACCTCACAGCAAGGGGAAGATAAGCAGACATGGAGAAGACACACAGCGAATGGACACAGCAAGCACAAGCAGCAAGGGGGGGATAAATAAATAAATAAATCTTTTTTTTTTTAATTAAAATTGTACAAAGTGCCTTCTCAGATCACAAGGGAATAAAATTGGAAATCAATAAAAGACAAGAAAAGAGGTAATTTTGCAAATGTGGGGAGGCTAAACAACACACTCTTAAATAATCAGTGAGTCAAAGAAGAAATTGCAAGTGAAATCAGTAAACATATTGAGACAGATAAAAATGAAAAACCAACTTATCCAGCTTATGGGATATACCAAAGACAGTTTTGAGAAGGATATTTATAGTCCTAAGCACCTACATTAAAAAAATAAGAGTTGAAATCAAAGATCTAACTGAACAAGTGGAGAACCTAGTAAAAGTATAGGAAACCATTCCCAAAGCAAGCAGAAGTAAAGAAATAATAGAGCAGAAATAAATGAAGTTGAAAACAACAAAAAACAATAAAGAACATCAAAAAAACCCAAACCTGGTTCTTTTAAAAGATCAATAAAACTGACAAACCCCTAGCTAGAGTAACAAAAAAAGAGAAGATGCAAATAAATGCTATCAGAAATGAAAGGGGGGGGAGTTATGGCTTGCCAACAGAAATGAAAAGGGTCATAAGAGGATATAATGAGAAATTGCCAACAAACTAAACAACCTGGAGGAAATGGACAAATTCCTAGAAATGCACAACCTACACTGTTCCTATGAGAAATACAAGAACAAACCAATCACATTTAAAGAGATGGAATCAGACATCAAAAATCTCCTATCAAAAAAGTCGAGGACCAGATGGCTTCACAGGTGAATTTTACCAAGCATTTCAAAAAGAATTAACACCAATCCTGTTTAAACCCTTCCAAAAAGTTGAAGAAGGTGAAAATTACCCAATACATTTTATGAAGTCAACATCACCCTAATACAAAAACCAGGTAAAGACACTACAATAATAGAAAATTACAGACCAATCTCTCTAATGAAAATAGATACCAAAATTCTCAAGAAAATAATTGCAAATTGAATCCAAAAGCATATCAAAAGACTTATACATCTAGATCAAGAATGCAAGGCTGATTCAACATAAGAAAACAATGTAATACTCATTAACAGAATGAAGGGAAAAAAAACACATGATCATCTCAATAGATGCAGAAAAGACATTCAACAAAATCCAGCAATGTTTCTTGATAAAAACACATTGAAAGATAGGAATAGAAGGAAATTTCCTCAATATGATAAAAAGCATATATGAAAATCCCACAGGCAACATTGTACTTAATGGGGAAAGGTTGAGAACACTCCCTATAAGATCAGGAACAAGACAAGATGCCCACTGTCATCATTGTTATTCAACATAGTACCAGAAGTTCTAGCTAGTGTAATTAGACAAGAAAAATATATTAAAGCCATTCAAATAAGAAAAGAGGAAATAAACCTCTCAATATTTGCAGATGACATGATCCTATATTTAGAAAACTCTGAATATAGATAAAACTACTTGAGCTAATAATTGAGTTCAGCAAAGTGGCAGGATACAAGATCAACATGCAAAAATCAGTAAAGTTTTTACACTAGTATTGAACAATCTGAGGAGGAAATCAGGGGAAAATTCCATTTACAATAGCAACAAAAATTCTCAAATACCTAGGAGTCAATCTAACCAAAGGAGTACAGGAACTATATGCACAAAACTACAAAGCAATGCTAAAAGAAATCAGTGAAGACCGAAACAAATGGAAAGACATTCTTTATTCATGGATGGGAAGACTAACTATCATGAAGATGTCAATCCTACCCAAACTGATTTATAGATTCAATGCAATACCAATCAAAATTTCAACAGCCTATTTTACAGAAATAGAAAATGCAATCACCAAACTCATTTGATAGGGAAAGTTCACCCAAATAGCTAAAAAGCTTCAAAAAAAGGAACAGCAACCTGGGAGGAATTTCATGGCCCATCCTTGAAGAATATTACAAAGCAAAACAGCATGTTACTGCCATAAGGATAGACACATATGATCTGAGAAATAGAATTGAGAGTCCAGAAATATACCCTCATCTCTCTGGACAACTGGTTTTTTACAAACCTACCAACACCAGGGAGAACTGGATATCTATAACCAAAAGAATGAAAGAGGACCCCTTTCTCACTCCCTATACAAGAGTCACCTCAAAATGGATCAAAGACCTAAATATAAAAGGAAGGACTGTAAAACTACCAGAAGAAAATGTAGGGAAACATCTTAAAGACCTTGTGGTAGGTGGTGGTTTCTTGGAACTTACACCCAAAGCATGAGCAACAAAAGAAAAAATGGATAAATGGTACCTCCTCAAAACTAAATATTTTTGTACCTCAAAGGAGTTTGTCAAAAGGGTGAAAAGGCAAGCAACTCAATGAGAGAAAATATTTGGAAATCACATCTGATAAGGTTTAAATATCCATGATATACAAAGGGAGGTTACAACTCAACAATAGACAAATGATATGATAAAAAATAGGCAAAAGACTTGAAAAGAAGAAAGGCAAATGGCAAAAAAACATGAGAAAATGTTCAACATCACTAATGATTAGAGAAAGCCAAATCAATACTACAACGAGATATCATTTCACACCTATTAGACTGGCTGCTATTAAAATGTTGGAAAACTGTAAATGTTGGAGAGGATGTGGAGAGATAGGAACACTTATTCACTGTTGGTTGGAATTTAGAATGGTATAGCCACTGTGGAGGACTGTTTGGCTGTTCCTAAAGAAATTGAATATATATTTGCCAGGTGATCCTGCAATACCACTACAGGGTTTATAACCAGAAGAATTAAGAAAAATGAAAAGAACAGACATCTCCACAATGATGTTTGTAGCAACATTATTCCCAATTGCCAAAAGTTGGAATCAACCCAGGTGTCCATCAATGGATGAATGGATAAACAAATTGTGGTATATTGACAAGATGGAATATTATGCAGGTGTAAGAAGAAATGAAGTCATAAAGCATATGACAACTTGGATGAACCCAGAGTACATTATGTTTAGTGAAGCAAACCAGACAGAAAAGGGCAAATACTGTATGATTTGCACTACTACAAACTAAATATGTTGTGTAACATATTGTATGATTCCAATTACATAAAATGTAAATATAAATCAATTTACAAAGATGAAATTAGATTAGTGGTTATGTAGGGCTGGGAAAGGCATGCTAAGGAGAGTGGAGTTTTTTTGGCATAATGAAATGGTTCTAAAACTTTCTGTGGTGGTGACTGCACAGTATTGTGATTATACTAAAAGTCATTGATTATATGTTTTAAATAGATCATATGGTATGTGAATA
>JAQZBX010064168.1:0-16542 GCA_029593785.1 Cabassous unicinctus
TAACAAATGTATTACACTAATCAAAGATGTTGTTAATGGGGAAAAGTTTGGGAGGGGAATTAGCTGCAGGATATGGGACTCCTCCTATATTTTTGTTGAATCATTTATGTTATCTAAAGCTTATTTAAAAATAAAAAAATGAAAAAAGAAATAAAATAAAAATAAAAAGGAAAAAAAATAAATGTCTTCTCCAGAAGGAGAAGAGAAGAGAAATGGGGCAGAAAGAGTATTTGAGGAAATAATGACTGAAAATTTCCCAACTCTCATGAAAGAAATTAACCTACATGCCCAAGAAGTGCAGCATACCTCAATTAGAATAAATCTCAATAGAACTCCTCCAAGACAAATAATACTCAGAATGTCAGATGTCAAAGATGAGAAAAATTCTGAGAGCAGCAAGAGAGAGGCAAACCATCACAGACAAGGGCTCCTAGTAGATTTCTCATCAGAAACCAAGGACGTGACAGGACAGAGGTATGATACAATTAGTATACTGAAAAAGAAAAACTGCCAACCAAGAAATCTTTAAACGGCAAAATCGTCCTTGAAATATGAAGGTAAATTTAAAATATTCACAAACAAATAGAAAATAAGAGAGTTCATAAAAAAAGAATCTGCCTTTGCAGGAAATATTAAGGGGAATCTGACAGCCTGAAAGAAAAAGACAGGAGAGAGTATAGAAGACAAGAACAGCAGGAGGAATGACCAAAAGAATAAAGAGACAGACAAAAATAAGGTATGACATATGATAAAAAAAAGAATAAAATGGTGAAGTAAGCAATGCATTTACAGAATATCATTGAATGTGAATTGATTAAACTCCCCAACCAAAAGGTATAGACTGACAGAAAGCATAAAAACATGAACAATCCATATGCTGCCTACAAGAAACTCATGTTAGACCAAGGAGTAAATACTGGCTGAAAGGGAAAGGATGGAAAAAGATACACCACACAATCAATAACTAAAAAAGAGCAAAGGTTGTTATACTAAAATTGAACAAAACAGATTTTAAATGCAAAAAATTTATAAAGGATACAGACAGTCATTATATATTAATAAAAGGGACATTCAACCAAAAAGATATAACAGTCATAAATATCTATACACCTAACCAGAGTGCCTCAAAATACATGAAGGAAACTCTGGCAAAACTGAAGACAGAAAGAGACATCCCTACAATAATAGTTGGAGTCTTCAACCACTGCTCATATCATTAGATTGAACAACTAGACAGATCAACAAGGAAAAAAAGAACTTGAATAATATGATAAATGAGCTAGACCTAACAGACATATATGGAGTATTACACCCAAACTCAGCAGGTTATACATTTTTCTTAAGTCTCATGTGTCTTTCTCCAGGGTAGACCACATGTTATCTCACAAAGCAGGTCTCAATAAATCTAAAAGGATGGACATTATACAAAGCACCTCTCAGATTGTAATAGAATGGAACTGGAAATCAATAATAAATGGGAAAAAGGTAAATTTGCAAATGTATAGAGGCTAAATAACACACTCTAAATAATCAGTAATTCAAAGAAGAAATTGTAAGTAGAATCAGCAAGTATATTGAGACAATGAAAAAGAATACAATTTATCAAAACTTATGAGATACAGCAAAGGCAGTGCTGAAAGGGAAATTTATAGCCCTAAATGCCTTTCATTAAAAATGAAGAAAGAGCTAAAATCAAAGATCTAACTGAAAAAACTAGAGAAACTAGAAAAAGAAGAGCAAACGAACCCCAAAGTAAACAAAAGGAAAGAAAAAGAATAACAATTAAAGCAGAAATGAATAGAATTGAGAACAAAAAGCAATAAAGCTAAAAAAACCAAAAACTGGTTCTTTGAGAAAATCAATAAAATTGACAAACACTTAGCTCTACTAACAAAGAAAAAAAAACAGAGAACATGAAAATAAATAAATTCAGAAATAAAAGGGATGAAGTTACAAGTAACCCCATAAAAATAAATAGGATCACAAGAGGATATTGTGAGAAACTATATGCCAACAAACTAGACAACCTAGATGAAGTGGATAAATTCGTAGAAATGCACAAAAAACTTACACTGACACACAAGAAGTATAAGAACTTAATCTAATCACATTAAAAGAGACTGGATCCATCATCAAAAATCTCCCAACAAAGAAAAGTCCAGGACCAGAGGGCTTCACAGGTGAATTTTACCAAACATTTAAAGAAGAATTAACACTAATCCTGTGTAAACTCTTCCAAAAAATTAAAGAGAAGGGAAAATTACCTAACACATTTTAGGAAGCAAACATCACCCCAATACCAAAGCCATAAATAGAAACTACAAGAAAAGAAAATTAAAATACAATCTCTCTAATGAACATAGGAGCAAAAATTCTCAACAAAACAGATACAAATAAAATCCAACAGCATATCAAAATAATTATATCCCACAACCAAGGGGGATTTATGTCTGGTATGCAGGGCTGTTTCAACATAAGAAAATCAAATAACATAATACAATACATTAACAAATTGTAGAAAAACACACACACACACAGACACACAATCATCTGGATCAATACAGGAAAATAACTTGACAAAATGCAGCATCCTTTCTTGATGAAAACACTTTGAAAGATAAGTATAGAAGGAAAATTCCTCAATATGATAAAGGGAATATATGAAAAACCCACAGCCAACTTCATACTTAAAGGGGAAAGGTTGAAATATTTCCCTCTAAGATTGGGAATAAGACAAGGATGCCCATTGTCACCAGTGTTATTCAACATTGGGCTAAACATTCTAGCTAGAGGAATCTGACAAGAAAAAAATAAAATGCATCCAAATAGGAAAAGAGGAAGTACAAATCCCATTATTCATGGATGACTTGATCCTATATTTATAAAATTCTTAAATGTCTATAACAAAGCTACTTGAACAAATAAATGAATTCAACAAAGTGGTGGGATACAAAATAACACACAATAATCAATAATGTTTTTGGGAAGTGGATGTGGCTCAGCCAGTTGAGTACCTGCCTACCACATGGGAGGTCCCAGGTTCAGGTCCCAGTGTCTCCTAAAAGAAGATGAGCAGATTCTGTCTCCTGCTGCAATGAACTGATGCCACAAGCCAGCAGATGCTGCAGCCTATGGGGAATGTATGTGGCTCAGGCTGTTGGGCACTCACCTCTCATGTGGGAGGCCCCAGGTTCTGTTCCCTGGAGAAGATGAGCAAGCAATGAGCAGACAGATAAGAGAACCATCTGTGGGAAGGGGGGGATAAAGAAAAATTAAGTAAATAATGTTTTGTATGCTAGTATTGAAAAATCCAAGGAGGAAATCAGGGAAAAATACATTTACAATAGCAACAAAAAGACTCAAATACCTAGGAATCTACCAAAGAAGTACAGGACCTATATGCAGAAAAATACAAAACAAAGTTAAAAGAAACCAATGAAGACCTAAACAAATGGAAAGACATTCCATGTTTGTGTGGATTGGAAGACTAAATATCATGAAGATATCCACCATACACATATTTATTTATAGATTGAATGCTATACCAATCAAAATTTCAACAGACTACTTGCCAGATAGAAAACGCAATTACCAAATTCTTTGGAATAGCACCTGAATAGCACAAAACATTCTAAAAAACAAGAGCAATGTGGGAGGAATTTCACTGCCTAACCTTGAAATATTACAAAGCTACTGTAGTCAAAACAGCTGGGAACTGACAAAAAGATAAGCACATCTATCATGGAATATAATTGAGAGTCCAGAAATTAACCTTTATCTCTATGACCAACTGGTTTTCAACAAACCTACAAAATCCTTGTTAATGGGACAAAACAGTCTTTTCAACATAAGGTGCTGGGAGAACTGTATATCCATAACCAAAGAATTCAGGAGGACACCCATCTTACTCCATAAACAAGAATCAATTCAAAATGAATCAAAGACCTAAATATAAAAGACAATGCTCTAAAACAACTGGAAGAAAATGTAGGGAAACATCTAAAAGAATTTCTGGTATGTAGTGGTTTCTTGGACCTGACACCCAAAGCATGAACAATGAAAGAAAACATAGATAAATAGAACCTCCTCAAAATTAAACACTTTTGCACCTCAAAAGACTTTGTCAAATAAGTGTAAAGGCAACCAACTCAATGGGAGAAAATATTTGGAAATCACATATCTGATAAGGGTTTTATAACCATAATATATAAAACGATACTACAACTCAACAATAAAAAGACAAATGATCCAATTAAAAAATGGGCAAAAGACTTGAATAGACATTTGTCTGAACTAGAAATAAAAATGGCAACAACAAAAAAGAAAAACATGAAAAAATGTTCTACATCACTAGTAGTTAGGGAAATGCAAATCAAAGCTACAATAAGATATCTTTTCACACCTATTAAATGGCCACTATTAAAAAAATAGAACTACAACTGTTGGAGAGGATGTAGAGAGATAGGCATACTTACTCACTGTTGGTGGGAATGTATAATGGTATAGACTCTGTGGAGGACTGTTTTGCAGTTCCTAAAGAATTTGAATATATATTTGCCATGTAACCAGGCAATACCACTACTGAGTATATGAGAGCAGTGACATCAACAGACATATGCACATCGATGTTTATAGCATTATTATTCACAATTACCAAAAGATGGAAACAACTCAGGTGTCCATCAACTGAAGAATGGACAAACAAACTGTGCTGTATTCACACGATGGAATGTTATGCAGCTCTAAGAAACACTGGTGTAGTAAAGCATAAGAGACATGGATGAACATGGAAGACATTATGTTGAGTGAAGCAAACCAGTTACATGACAAATACTGTATGATTGCCCTACTATGAACTAAATACATTGTGTAATCTTATGGAATTAAATTGAATATGGGTCACCAGAATATAAAATGAATATAGTGAATGGAAAGCTGAGGATTAACCTGTGCAGAATTGGTCAAAATGTAGTTTATAAATCTTTGAAAATGAACAGAAATGGTGGAAGCACATCATAGTGTGTGTAACTAGCAGAGTTATTATATGGGTGTGATCGTGGTTGAAAGAGAATGTCTAAGGTCATATATATTACTAGAAGGAAAACTAAGAACTGTAGTATGGGACTGTATAACATAATTAAAACTCATGTAAAATATGAACATGGGTGCTATTGCATATCTAAGACTGATTTTTACAAAATACAAATAAATTAGAGAGATAGAAACAGAATAGCTACCTATATATAGATATATATATATCTCTATAGCTTCCCTATAGCAGGGAAGCATAGAGAGATTGAGAGGTGATGAGTTTTTATTTGTTGTTGTTTATTATTATTATTGAAATAATGAAAATTATCTAATATGACTGAAGCAATGAATGCACGACTATGTGATTATACCAAATACCATTGATTGTACACTTTGGATGAATTGTATGCTTTAATAATATGTATCAATAAAATTGGTTTGCTTAAAGAAGCTGTAACAAGAGACAAGTAAGGATATAATATATTGATAAGCGTAAATTTATCAAAATGTATAACAACTATAGACATAGGAGCATCAATCAACGGAATCACAAAATATATGAAGTAAACATTGACATACATGAAAGCAGAAATAGACAATCTTACATTAATAGTTGGAGATTACAATACATGACTTTTAATAGTGCATAAAATATCTAGGTAGAAGACCAATACGTAAAAAGGGGACTGAACCACATTATAAACCATCTAGACCTAGAGGATGTATAAGGAATACTCCATCCAACATTAGGAGATTACTTATACATACATATGGGACAATTTCCAAGATAATCCTTATATTACACTTTAAAACAATTCTTATTAAATTTTATAAAAGGAAATTACATGAAACTTATTAAGTATCTTCTCTGCAATAAAGGAATGACAGTATAAATAAATAGCAGAATGAAAGTTTAAAATCACAACTGTGGAAATTAATCAGAACACTCAACCTACAGAAATATCAATAAGGAATCATGAGTTAAATTATCATATCTTAGATAGTAGTGGAAACAAAAATTAAGCATCGCAAAATGTCTGGAATGCAGTTAAGGCGATGCTTAGAGGGAAATTTGAAACAGTAAAAGTCTACATTAAGAAATAATAAACTTCAAATCCATAATCTGTATTTATCCCTTAATGATTTCAACGTTGAAGAGCTAATTAAAGCCAAAGGAAGCAGAAGCATCTGAGTAATAAATATTACATCATGATTAATAAAAATAGAAGAAAATAGAGCATAAAGAAATCCAAATGTTGGTTCTTTGAAAACGTAACTTTGATGAAACTTTATCTAGAATTACAAAGTAGAAAAAGAGAAATTATAAATAGCAAATTACAGAGTAGAAAGCAGGAGATAAACTATACACTTTGAAGAAATAAAAATAAGTATAATTGAATACTATGAACTACTGAATTTAAAAAATTAGATAAATTAGATGAAAGGAACAAATCCCTGGAGACACACAAATAAATTATACTGCTTCAAGAAGAAATAGAAAGTATGAAAATAAATACCAGTTGAGAGATTCAATCAATAATTAATAACTTTTAAGCAAGGAAAAGTACAAGACCAGGAAGCTTCATTGGTGAGTTTAAAAGAAAACATTTAAAGAAAAATTAATACCAATCTTTCTCAAACTCTTACAAAAATTTAGAATAAGTGGGGACACTTCACAACTCATTCCATGAAGACATCATTATCTTGACTGCAAAGTAAGATAAGATAATGACATCACAAGAAAAGAAAATTACAGAATAAAATCCCTGATGAATATGAATACAACAATTATGAATGGAACATAGGCAAAACAAATCCAACAACATATTTAAAGAGATAACTTTCAATTGTACATTTCAGTAAGACATATTACCAAGTGTGATTTATCTCAGGTATGCAATTGTAGTTTACCATAATAAAAATCAAGTTGGATTTTTAGTTGAAATTTTTTTAAATATTCCTCATGAATGTAAATTTGTTCTCTTTAGCTGACTATTCTTGGTGTAAAATCTTGTCATGTGTATAAAAATTAAAAAGTTCCTCCTCCAAAAAGTGAAGCAGATGTGGCTCAACAAGTTGGGTGACCACCTACCACATGGGAGGTCGCAGGTTCGGGTCCAAGTGCCTCCTAAAAGAAGATGAGCAGATGATGCTCCTGCTGCAATGAGCTAGATGCTGACCCACCACAATGAGCAGATGCCACAAGCCAGCAGATGCCACAGTGCTTGGGGAGATGATGTGGTTCATGCCATTGGGCACTCCCCTCTCATGTAGGAGGTCTAGGGTTTGGTTTCCGGTGCCTCCTGAAGAAGACAAACAAACAATAAGCAGACAGACCAGAGAACCATCTGGAGGAGGAAGGGTGGAGAACTAAAGAAAAATAAAGTAAATAAATCTTTTAAAAATATCTATCAGTGTATTTACCACAATAATAGAATGAAGGAAAAAATATCATACAATTATCTCAATTGATACAGAAAAAATTAATTGACAAAACTCAAAACATTGTCATGATGAGAAACACACAGAAAACTAAGACTATAAAGGAAATTCTTAAACATGATGATGGGAATATATGAAAAATCCACAGCAATGATGATATTCACTGGTGAAATATTGAAAATCTTCCTCATAAGTTTCTAAAATCCATAACAAGTTAAGGATGCCTGCTTTCACCACTGCTATTCAGCCTTGTACTGGAAGTTCTAGCCACAGAAGTAAGGCAATAAAAAGAAATAATAGGCATAGAAATTTAAAAGAAAAAAGAATAATATATTAGTCAGCCAAAGGGGTGCTGATGCAAAGTACCAGAAATCTGGTGGCTCTGATAAAATATATTTATTTGGGGTAGAACCTTACTTTTACAAAGCCCTAGAGTGTCCAACTCAAGGTACCATAAGACGTACTTCTTCACCAAATGTCTGTTGCCACATTTTGAAGCAAGATGGCAAGTGATGTCTGTGAGGGTTCAGCCTTCCTCTTCCTCTTAAGCCTCTATGGTCCCAGTTTCATCATATCTCAGCTGTAGGGTGGAGGCCTCATTCCTTTCCAGGCTCAGCAGCTCTTGTTTCTTCACAAGGTCAGCAGTAGACTATCATGCAAATGGCTCATCTTTCTTCCTGGGGCTGCAGGATCAAAGTTCATTCCCCTTCTGTGCCTGTGGAGCATTCTCTATTCCTTTGTGTATTTCTTCTTCTGCCTTCTTGATTAAGTATCCATTTATATAGCTCAGCAAGGTAACAGGGACTCAACCCTGCCTGTCCTAACGACATGGTTGTTTCAAAGCCTAAATCTTTATTTAGTCAAGTAAACATAAAGCTTTTGAATTTAAACCAATCAAAGGATATCTTGCCCAGAGGAACAGACCTGTTTACAAACATAATCAATATCTTTTTTTTTGGAATTCATAAATAATATCAAACTGCCACAGATAACTCTCTCTACTTGCATATGACATGATCCAATATATAGAAAATTCCAAAGAATCCCCAAGAAATTTGCTACAGCTATTAAACAAATTCAGTAAATTTGCAGAGAACAAGAACAATACAAAAAAATCAGTGTTTCTATAAATCAGCAATAAACAATCTGAAAAGAAATGTAGATATCAATTCCATTTACTACAGTATTTAACAAAATTGATAGGAATGAATTTAAAGGAGGTGAAGCCTTGGACATTGAAAAATTCAAATTTTTCTGGAACAAATTAAAGAACTGAATAATTGGAAATCCATCCTGTGTTAATGCATAGGAAGACTTGTTAATTTTAAAGTAGTAGTACTACCCAAAGTAATCTAAAAATTCAATAAAAATTTTATTAAAATTCTAATAGTACAAAAATTGAAAAGCTGTTCCTCAAACACATTTGGAACTTCAAGGGGAAATGGATGGCAAAAAAAAAGCATTATAAAAAGAATAAAATTGGAGGACTGACACTTCTTGATTTCAAAGTTGGTGAAGACAGTATTCAAAATAGTGTGGTATTGGCATAAGAATAGCCATATAGGACAATGGAGTAGAAAGTAGAGTTATGAATAACCCCATACATCTATTGCCAGTGGGAGTTTTACAAGCACACCAATATTGTTTAATGGGAAAAGAAATTTTTTTCCCCAAAAAAAAATTTTGTGCTGGCATAACAGGATTTCTACACTCAAAAGAATACATTTGTAACTCTCCATCAAAATAAATACAAAAATTAACTAAAGACTGAAAGAAGGGCTTACGTTTATATCTTAATACACAAAATACATTGAATAGAATATAAGGAACACTCACAAACTTGGATTTGGTAGTGATTTTTTAGCTATGGGGCAAATAGCCCAAGCAACAAAAGAAAAATACAAAAAATGGATTTCATAAAAGCTTTAAAAAAATCAACTTTTGTACTCCACAGAACTTTATCAAGAAAGGAATAAGACAACATAGGGAATGGGAGAATATATTGCTAAACATACATCTGAAAAGAGCTCATATGAAGAAGTGCTACAACTGAACAACAGAAAGACAAATATCCCAATTAAAACAAGAGGAAAAGACATGAATCGATTTTTTTCTCCAAAGAAGATATATAAATTACCAGTAAGAACATGAAAATATGTTAAACATCATTATTCATCAGGGATATGCAAATAAAAATCACAATGTGATAGCACGTCTCAAACTTTATGATGGTTATTATTTTAAAAGATGAAAAATAAGTGTTTTGAGGATGCAGAGAAAATTGGTTGAGTCTAAAATGATGCAACCAATGTGTAAATAAGTTTGGCAGTTTCTCAGAGTTGACCAATGAATTACCTTAAGACCAGTCAATCCCATTTCTAGTTATATACCCAAAAGAATTTAAAGCAGAGACTAAAAATGATATTTGTACACAAATGTTCATAGCATTATTCACAATAGCAAAGAAGTAGAAGAAACCAAAGTGTACAACTACAGATGAATGGATGAAGGAAATATGTTACATGAAAACACTGTAATATTATTCAACTCTAAAACTGAATGAATATCTGACACCTACTAAAACATGGATGGCCCAGGAAAAAATCTTGTTGAGTAAATTAGCCAAGGAAATGAAAACTAATATCACATGAAACCATTTATATGAAATACCTAGAATGAGCATATTCATAGATTCAGAAAGTAAATTACAGATACCAGGATCTGGGGAAGTGGGAATGGGAAGTTATTGCTTAAAGAGTGTAGTGTTTCTTTTGGAATGATATAAAAATGTTTGATAATGGATGGTGCTGATGGTATCTCAATATTGTGAATGTAATTATTACCACTGAATAATACAAATGAAAAGGTTACAAGGGATAAATTCTGAATTGTATATATGTTTCTAAAATAAAAAATTGAGAAAGGATAGAAGAAGAGCATGAACTGTGAGGCAGAGGGAATATGATTTAAAATATTACTTTCTAAACTAACTTATTGCAGTGTATGGGACAAGGTAATTGTTAGAAGTCAAGCAAACTCTGGTTTGGTGCTTCCAAGGAATGTGTCTAGCACTGCACATTTTCTCATTCTGATTTCCAGGTCAGACCTTCAGGCGTTTATCAATTCCAGTATCATCCCATTAATCCCATTAATATATATGATGAATAGATAGATGAGAGATGGGGGGGGTGGAGAGAGATACTCTTTAGTCAGTGTTCAGTAAAATTTCTCTTTTCAGAGAGTACTCTGTTTGTTTTTCATTTGTATTGCCCCTCTTTTGGTCATAGTAGCCATTACTCTGTTAGTTAACCAGCAGCTTCAGGATAACATCTGTGGTAGGGAACAATACCCAGTTTTTAGATCAAATGCATAGTAATTGCCATAACTAAATGAGGGAGGTAGAATATGTCTTTGCATAGATGAGAAAGGGAAAGTTAGCCAGTGTAAAATTCCTCGTACATGTCAAGTATTTATCAGTTTACAAATGAATGTTTCCACATAAAAGTGCTTTAATCTGAACTACATCCTCTAATTCTCTATATCACGGAACCTCCCCTCAGTATCATTGGAAGGAGGGGTGATGCTGAGCTTTATGGAGATGGAATAGATAGGCTAGGGGGATTTAATTTCAGTTTTCCATCTTGTTCTAGCATTCATTCTACCAAGCAATCATACCCTTCAATAAAAAATTCCCATTGTGATGCACTATTTCTCTCTGGAGAGGAACCCATTTATCTATGTTTTTCATACTTTTTTCATCCCTTGACAAGGAATCTAAATCAAGTCTTACTATATTCATTTTTTTTTAGTATATATATATATAGAGAGAGAGGGAGAGAGAGAGAGACAGAGAGACAGAGAGACAGACAGAGAGAGACAGACAGACAGACAGAGAGAGAGATTGAAATATTTTTCTTTATTACATAAATGTTACATTGAAAATATAGGGGACTCCCTTATACCCAACCCCTTCCCTCTCCTACACTTTCCCACACTAACAACTTTCATTATTGTGGTACATTTGTTACAACTGATGAACAAATATCGGAGCATTGCTACTAACCATTGACTATAGTTTACATTATGGTTTACACTTTTCACAATCAAATTTTATAGATTTTTATAAAATGTATAATGATATGCATTTATCATTGCAATATCATGCATAACAATTCCAATGAACCAAAAATGCCTCATGTCTCACCTATTCTTCTCTCTCCCTCACCTCAGAACCTCTGGTGACTACTGTTTTTACAAGTTCTTCTATTACTACAATAATAATAAGTCTGCTTTGGTCCATAAATGCATTCCACCCATATGTTTGTTCATTCTCCAATCTTGAGAATTTTGAGATGATGATGCCCTCTCTGCTTCCAGTTGAGAGGGGGCTTAGATCCCATGGGGCAGATGGATGGAACTGTCTTGCTTACATTTGTAAACACTTTCTGTTTTTTGGTATCAGTGTTGTTCATCATCCTTTTGTTAGTTGACCTGGTGAGTCTGATGGACTGGAGAGTAGGTGTTGCCTGCAACTCTGCTGAGATTCAAAGCTCAACTGGCATAAGAACAGACTGAAGACTGAAGTCTCTGGGATATATATTTAACAGGCAAAGTGCTGATTGTAGGTTCAAATCTTTTATTTGAACCATGTGTGGGAAAATTATAAATGATTCTAACTCTGATACATTGGAGAGATAGGTTATCATATATTCCAAGGTAAGGCCCACTGATGGGGTGCTGATTTCCTGGCATTGTCTGCACTGTCAATAGTATTTAGATGTCTCTAGAGTCCACAGGTACACCCCTACTTAAGGCACTGTCTACCATGGCAGTCAGTGAGATCCTACAGGATGTGCATAAACATAACTTTTGGCATGACCTCCCAACTCATCTTAAAATCTCTTAGACAGAAAAACTCATTTGTATTTAATATTTCCCCTTTTGGTTTAGGTTTTTTTCCACATGCATCCTAGTTACTGCTTGGTAATAACCCCTATATTCTTTTTTTAAAAACAGTTTTATTCACATAACATACAATCCACCCAAAGTGTCTAATCAATGGCTTTCAGTATAATCACAGATTTGTGCATTCATCACCATAATCAATTTTACAACATTTATATTACACCAAAAAGAAAAATAGCATGCCCTTATTACCACCTCCCTATTGTTGACACTTAGAATTTGTGTGGTCCCTTTGTTACAATTGATCAAAGAATATTAAAATATTATTAACTGTAGTTCATAATTTGCATTAGGTGTATTTTTTTTCCATATACCACCCTATTATCAGCACCTTATAATAGTGATGTACATTTGTTCTAATTCATGAAAGAATATTCTTATATTGATACTATTAACCACATTCATCATCAAAAACAGTGTTCACTAAATTATACAGTCTTGTGTTACAACATCTAGCTTTCCATCTGGTGACATACATGACCCTATACTTGCATTTTCAACCACAATTACCAGTCACAATTCAGTGCTATTCATTATACTCACAATAATGAGCTAACATCACCTCTATCCATTTCCAAACATTTAAAATCAAGGGTATTTAAAATTTGGTAGAAATTAAGGCTCAGCTTCACATTCTCTACCTTCATTCTATATCCTGCTAATTGGTATTCGAGAGATTAGCTCCATGAGTTTACACATTTTAATTAGCTCATATTAGTGAGGTCATACAATAATTGTCCTTTTGTATGTGGCTCATTTCACTCAACATTATGTCCTCAAGGTTCAAACATGTTGTCTTATTCATAAGGATTGCATTCCTTTAGCAGCTGAATAATATTTCATCATATGTATAAACCACATATTGTTTATCCATTCATCACTTAATGGACACTTGAGTTGCTTCTCTCTTTTGGCAATTGTGAATAATGCCACAATGAACATCGGTGTGTAAATGTCTATTTACATCCCTGCTATCAATTCTTGAGTATATACCTAGTAGTGGGATTGCTGGCTCATTCAGCAAATCACTACTTATCTTCCTGAATAACCACTAAACTGTCTTCCACAGCACTGCACCATTATACATTTCCACCAGCAGTGAATCAGTGTTCCTATTTCTCCACGTCCTCTCCAAGACTGTTGTTGCCTGTATTTTTAATAAACATTTTATTTTAGAATATTTTTATATTTACAGAAAAGTTGTGAAGCTACTACAGAGTTCTCATATTCACACATCCAGGTTCCCCTATTGTTAACATCTAACATTAGTATAGTACTTGGGCTATGACAAAGGAACCATTAAATTCTTTGCCCACAACACAGGAGCCATTAATAATACATTACTGACATGCAATGATGGATACAGGCCATTATACATTTTGTCAAAACCTATAAAATTGTGGGGTTTAAGTATAAACTATAAAGTAGTCGATGATTAGACTGGAGTTATGCATTTGAGCGTGACTACAGACCTAAGTTCTCATCTTATCATATAAGGATATATGCTATCAACATAAATTATCACTGTGCTGTTAACATTAACACCTGGCTGATATATTGTAATTTAATTTTCATTAATTAAAACAGGTGAAGGTTTACAGAAAAGTCACACAAAAAATGCAACGTCCTCATACAATTCCCTATTTTTGATGCTTTCTATGTATTAGTGTGGAAAGTTTGTTACAATTGATGAAAGAATATTAAAACATTACCACTCATGATAGTTCAAGCCTTGCATTAGGTGCATTTTTCTATATATTTCTATTATTAACATCTTGTAATCGTATTGTACAATTGATATAATTCAATAAAGAATATTTTTATATTCTACAAATAGATGGACATTTGGGTTGCTTCCATCTTTTAACAGTCATGAACTATGCCTCTATGAACATCAGTGTGCATATGTCTACACCCCTGCTTTCATTTCTTTTGTGTATATACCTAGTAGTGGGATGGTAAAGACATAGGGCAATTCTATATTTAAATCCTGAGGAACGGCCAAACTGTCTTCCAGAGTGGCTGCACCATTTTAAATTGCCACCAGCAGGGAATAACTGTTCTTCTTTCTCTACATCCTCTCCAGCTCTTGCAGTTTTCTGACTTTTAAAACAGTGGCCATTCTAACAGGTGTGGAATGATATCTCATTGTGGTTTTGAATTTCACCTCCCAAATAGATAGTGATGTTGTACATCTTTTCATGTGCTTTTAGCCATTTGTATTTCCTCTTTAGAAAAATGTCTATTCAAGTCTTTTGTCCATTATTTTAGTTATTCCTTTTTTTTACTTTATTTTAAAAGAAAATTTATATTAAAGAAAATTTACATCAAAGTATAGTGGATTTCCTATATCCCACACCCTCTTCTTCTCACATTTTAGCCTATTAATAACATCTTACATGAGTGTGGCCCATTTGTTATAATTGATGAACAAATATTAAAGTTTTGTTGCTAACCATGGTCTACAGTTTACACTTTGCATGGCACAATTTTATAGGAGTTGACAAAATGTATAATGGCCTGTGTCCACCATTGTCATATCATGCAAAACAATCTGAATGTCCCAAAAATGTCCCATGTTAAAATAATTCTTCCCTTTCCCTCCTCTCAGAACCACTGGTGATCACTGCTTTTATATTAATGTTAAAACTTCTTCCATTATAGAATATTAATAAGTCTACTTTGGTCCATAGTTGTAGCTCCCTCTTTTATTTGTTCATTCCACAATTATTATAATTTGGAAACGGTGATGCCTACTCTGCTTCAGATTGAGAGGGGCCTTGGATTTTATGGGGCAGATGTAAGGAATATTTTGCTTGTGGTTGTATATACTCTTTGTCTTTTGGGATGGGGGTTGTCCAATCTCATAATTTTGTTAGTTGTTCTGTGCTAGTCCAATAAACTGTAGCATGGTATTGGCTCCAACTTTGCTGACATTAAGGGCTCAACCAACATAGAAACAAATCAAAGATTTAAGCCTCTTGGATATATATTTAATGGGTATAGTGTTAATTATAGGGTCAAATAAAAGGAGCAGAAGAATCATGTGTAGGAAATTATAAATTAGTGTAACTCTGTTACATTGGGAATGTAGGTTATCGTTATTCCAAGGTAAAACCCACTGATTGGGTGTTCATATCATGGGGATTTCTGCTTTGCCTATTATGTCCATATGTCTCTAGAGCCCTCAGAAGCACCCCTGATTGAGGATTTGTTTACTGCTTTTGCCCATTTTTAAATTGGGTTATTGTCTTTTATGTTGTTGTTGAGTCATGTGATTTTTTAATTCATTCTGGATATAAAACACTTATCAGAATTTTGGTTTCCAAATATTTTCTCCCTTTGAGTCAGCTGCCTTTTTACCTCCATGAAAAGTCCTTTGAAGCAGAGAAGTCTTCAATTTTGAGGAGGTCTATTTATTAATTTTTTTCATTGGTTGCTTGTGCCTTTGTGTAATTTCTATGAAATCACTGCCTATCACACATTCATGAAAATGCTTCCCTAGATAAGAGTTTATGGCCCTGGCTCATATATTTAAGCATTTGATCCATTTTGAGTTAATGTCTGTATAAAGTATGAGATAGGGTTCCCCTTTCATTCTTTTGGATATCCAATTCTCTCAGCACCATTTTTCAAAGAGGTTGCTATTTGCCAGTTGATAGACTTGGCAGCCTCATCAAAAATCAATTGACCATATATATGAGGGTCTATATCAGAACTCTCAATTTGATTCCATTGATAAATATGTCTATCACATTCCAGTACTATGTGTTTGACCATTGTAGCTTTGTAATACGCTTTAAGTTCTGAAAGTGTGAGTCCTTTAATTTTGTTCTTCTCTTCTAAGAAGTTTTTGGCTATTTGTAGCCCTTACCCTTTCAAATAAATTTGATAATTGACTTTTCCATTTCTGCAAAGTGTGCTGTTGGAATTTTGAGTGGAATTACACTGAATCTGTAAATTCACATTTTAAAGCTATTTCGCTTTCCAATCAATGAACACTGAATGTCATTACATTTATTTAGGTTATCTTAGATACCTTAGCAATGTTTTAAAATTTTCTGTGTACAAGTTCTTTACATCCTTGATTAGATTTTTTCCAAG
>JAQZBX010064169.1:0-16541 GCA_029593785.1 Cabassous unicinctus
ACAGCTTCTCAGACTCTCCTCATTTTTCATTACTGGATAGTTTTGAATAGTCTGGGACAGGTATTTTTAAAGTGTCCCTCATTTGGAACTTCTATGATGTTTTTCTCATGACTAGACTGGAATTATGTGTGTTGGAAGGAAAAGACCAGAGATAAAGCACCATTTTCATCACATCATATCCTGGGTGCATCTTGTCAACATGATTTAACACCTTTGATAATGACTTTGATCAACTGTGTTTTGAGGTTCCATGGCTAAAAATTTCCTCAGTCCTCTGCCTTTCCCTATATCACCTGTGAAAACAATTCACTATGTAAAGCCCATATTCAGAAGTGGAATTTATGTTCCAACTCCTTGAGCATGCATAAATTATTACAATTCTTCTGCATGGGTATTTGCCTTTCATATATTTAATTAACTATTTATTTATATTAGGATTGTCTCATGACATTTATTTTATACTTTGAGCTGTAATACAATACTACTTTTTTGTTGTTCAGTTTCTTCCAGTTTCGGCCATGGGGGCTCTTTCTGCTGTGCCCAGTGTATGTTTGATATTATACCTATCATCGGGGTTTTATTTTAGCACCTATATACTTTCTGTTATTACAAGCTGCTCCAGGCCCTTCTAGTATAGTTCTTGTCCCAGTTGTGCAGTCAGCTATTTCTCCAAGAAGATTCTTCTTGGAAAATTGTGCTAAAATCCAACATGTGTGCTTTATATGCACCTTGCTACTGGTCCCTCCCCATGGAGATTGTAAGGAAATACATGTTTGTACACTGGCCAGTGTATATACACATTTCTTAAATATTTTTATGTGCATGCCTTTCTATCTATATTCACCTTCTTATGAGTTCGTATTGATGTGTCAAACTCTAAACCATTACCACGTAGAATAACCCTGCTTCCTCTGCTGGTTTATCTCTCACCTCCCACTCCACAGTGAGTAACATATTCCTTCCATCTGCCATCCATTTACTTCATTGCTTGATACCTGTGTACATATATAAAATTAAAAGAATTGTTAACTCATACCCTGGTGGGATATGAATTTATAAACTACAGTACATTATTTATGCACAGTTTCCATTCACTTCATTTTGCAGACTCCATTCATATCCAATATTATTATTTCAGCAACTTTTCTCTCCATAACCTTCAGAGTAGGTATGTCATACATTGTAATATAGCTAGGTTGTTTTTGAATATTTTGCATTCCATCATGGAATTCTCTTGAACTATTAAATATATATTTTAAATACATTAATGTTCACTCTTTGTGTGGTCGTTTCCAATTGGTTCTTAAAAATGTACAATATCATTATTCTACAATTACAGTATTATAATGAATAGTTTCACCCATCTAACAATTTTCATGTGCTTCACCTTTTCAACTCTCCTCTATCCCTAAGTCTCTGGCAAACAAATATCATTCTATTCTCTGTTGTTTTGCCTTATTTAGGTCATATAATTGAAATCAAATATATAATGCATTTTTAGAGTGGTTTCTTAAGCATGAATCATTTGAGATTCAACCTTTCTTTTGTGGCTGGATGGACCATTTCATTTTTATCACTGGCTAATATTCCACTGTAGAGATATAGCACAGTGTGTTTACCTCTTCACCTATTGAAGGGCATGTTGGTTGCTTTCAGATTTTGGAGAGTAAAAATACAACTCCTATAAATATTCATATGTGTTTTTTTGTGTGGAATCATATTTTCAAATCAGCTGCATATATACCTAAGAGCACAGTTGCTGGATTGTACGGTAAAGTTATGTTTAGTTTTACAAGAAATTTCTAAACTGCCTTCTGTCTGTACATTTTGTACATTTTGTACTCTCACTAGCAGTGAATGAGACTTGTATTGCTTCATATCCTCATGAGTAATTGGTATTGTCAGTGTTTAGGTGTTTAGCTATTCTAATAAGTATGTGATAATATATCATTGCAGTTTTAGTTTTGCATTTCACTAATGACAAATAATTTTGAGCATCTTTTTGTGTATGCTTCTTTGTCAACTGTATATATTATTGGTTAAGATTCTGCTCAGATATTTTGCCCATTTTTAATAGGGTGTCTGTGTTTTTATTGTTGTGTTAAGAGTTCTATGTATTTTTTAATACAAATTATTTGTAAGATATGTGTTTTGCAAATATTTTCCCCAAGTCTGTTGATTCTCGTTTCATTCCCTTATTAATGACTTTCACAGACACATGTTTTACATTTTAATAATGTATGGCTTATACATTTGCTTCTGTCATGAATAATGTTTGGGTGTTATATCTAAACACTCATCAACAATCCACTGACCCTTGATTTTCTTTTATGTCTTATTCTAGAAGTCTCATACTTCGCATTTTACATATCATTATGTCATTCATGTTGAGTTAATTTTGTAAAATATACAGAATCTGTGTATAATTTCTTTTATGTCTGCATGTGTGCATCACATTGTTCCAGCAACATTTGTTGAAAAGCCCACACTTTCTCCATTGAATTGATGTTTCTCCTTGTCACAGATTACGTGACTGCATTTGTTTGGATCTATTTCTGGTTTCTCTAACATTAGTTTATGTGTCTATTTCAACAAGTCAACAACGTTTGATTATTTTTTAGAATAAATCTTGAAATCAGTTAGTGTGGTCTTACACTTTGTTCTTTTTCTTCAGTATTGTTTAAGCTAGCTAGTAATATCAGGTAGAATAGTTCCTAAAACCTTCATCTTCTTCTTCAGTATTATACTAGTTTTCTAGGCTTTTCATCTTTCCATATAAATTTCAGAATTAGTTTATCAATATCCTAAAAATTATTTGCTTGCATTTACAACTGGATTGAGTTGAATATAAGATCAGGTTGGAAAGAAATGGTATCTTTAAAATATTGAGTCTTTTAATTTGGTGTTTAAACAAGATTACCTCTAATGTAGTAACTGATATATAACTTAATATTTCCCTTTCATCCATTTTCAAGAGTACAATTTGGTAATGTTAACTACATTCAGAATATTGTACAACTAGCACTAATTTCCATTACCCCAACTTTTTCATCAGAAAGTACAAAATGACCAGTCAAAATATTTGTTGATTAAAATCAATTCTAAGAGAATTTGTTGTGAAAAGTATTGCTGTAAGAAAATATTTACAATTATGGACAAGGATGGCAAGTTAGAAACAGCGTCAAGGAGATGCAAGAGGATTTCCTTTCCCTAGTATTTTCAGATAAAGGGACCTACCTACCTACCTACCTACCTACCTACCTATCTATCTATCTATCTAATTAGAAATTATTAGCTTAATGAGTTTACAAACCATATAATTTATGTTAATTTGTTCCTTGCTGCTTGTGGCTAAATCTGGATTTCTCTGCTCTCTTTTCCAGTAGTACTATCAGCTTCATGGAACCAGAAAACCAAACAAGTGTTTCAAAGTTTATCCTCCTGCGTCTCTTAGAAGATACTGAAGTGCAACCCCTTCTCTTTGGGCTGTTCCTGTCCATGTACCTGGTCACCTTCATTGGGAACCTGCTCATCATCCTGGCCATCATCTCTGACTCCCACCTCCACACACCCATATAATTATTCCTCTCTAACCTGTATTTACAGATACCTGTTTCACCTCCACCACTGTCCCAAAGATGCTGCTAAACGTCCAGACAGAAAGCAAAATTATAACTTATGAAAGATGCATTATCCAGATATATTTTTTCATGCTTTTAGGACAATTAGATAGTTTCCTCTAGATTGTGATTGCCTATGATTGCTTTGTGGCCATCTATCACCCCCTGCAGTACATGGTCATCATAAACCCCCAACTTTGTGGCTTCCTGCTGCTGGCATACTGGTTATTTAGTGTTTTAGACTGTCTTTTACATAGCTTAATGGTTTTACAATTGTCTTTTTGTACAGAATTGGAAAGCCCCCACTTTTTCTGTGAAATTAATCAGGTGGTCCAACTTGCTTGTTCTAACACCTTTCTCAATGACTTATTGATGTATTTTGCAACTGGACTTCTGGCTTTTATTCCACTCACTTTTCTCTTTCTCTAAGATTGTATCCTCCATTTTGAGAATTTCAACAGCTGTGGGAAAGCATAAAGTTTTTTCTACTTGTGGGTCTCACCTCTCAGAAGTGACCTTGTTTTATGGTACAGGTCTAGAAGAGTATCTTAGTTCTGCTGCTACCCAAAACTCCAGGGCAAATGCTATAGCCTCAGTGATGTACACGGTGGTCACTCCCATGCTGAATCCCTTTATCTACAGTCTTAGAAACAAGTACATAAAGCAAGCCTTTAAAAAGTTGAGAAACTTTCTTTTTATAAAAGTATTATGAATATCAAATTTAGAAAAATTCCCATGATTAACAGAGGTGAAACACTGGGGGATCTAAATTTAGATACTTTTATAAGTGTATAGAAAGACAATCTGTTATTTGCCTAATTTTCAGAATTCTACTTCTTTAATTTTTTTATATCAAATACACCTGTTTCTTCTATATTTTATTTTACACCATGTGATCCCTTTATTGTATTCCCTAGAATCAGTGTTAAAGGCAGAAACTGTTGCCTGAATTTTCAGCAGCAAAATATTTAATATAGGTAATTTGGTATTTATAAAATTATCAGAGGTACTGGAAGGATGAAGGTGTACTGCAGTTGCTGCCAGATGAAAGCAACTACTTTTTAAATTTTTTTTATCAAATCAATTTTGTGGATACATATTAACAAACATACAATTTATCCAAAATGTACAAACAATGGCATTTACTACAGTCACATAGTTGTGTGTTTATCACTTCAATCATTAGAGCATTTTCATTATTTCGATAATTCTAATAAACAAAAAACAACCAAACAATCAAGAAAATTCCTCACCTCTCAATCTCTCTATGCTTCCCCAACTGTACATAGCTGCTGTTTCTGACTATTCTAACCAAACTATATAATGAATGGTTTTTAGTATAATCACATTGTTATACATTCATCGTCTTAAAAATTTTACAGCATTTTCATTACTCCAAAAAGACTACACCACTTAGCATTCCTTCCTCAGATAAATATATAACCACAAATTTACTTTCATCTTCAAAATTTATTTATATTTACATTTTATATAAATAAAATGGAATGGAATTATGCAATATGGGCTACTGTGTTTCTGGTCTCCTTCATTGAGTATAATGTTTTGGGTTTTTTGTCTAATAATAATAATTTGTACTAATAATCTACGTTTGTTCAGCATCAAAGAAAAAAGGTCTTATTATGCAATTCTAGTCATATTTATATTTCACATAATGTATTTATATTTCACATAATATATTTAGCTCATAATAGGACAATCATACAGTATTTGTCCTTTTCTGTTAGGCTTGCTTTACTAAACATAATGTGCTCCAGGTTCATCCATGTTGTCATATGTTTCACAACTTCACTTCTTCTTAGTGCTGCATAATATTCCATCATGTGTACAATATACACTGTGTCTATCCACTTATCAGTAGATGGGCACCTGGATTATTTCCAGCTTTTGGTTATCATGAATAATGCTGCTATGAACATCAGTGTGCAGATATAGTTCGTGTCATGGCTCTCAGTTCTTCTGGGGATATACCGAGCAATGGTATTGCCGGGTAGCATGGCAGCTCTATATTCAACTTCTGTAAGAACTACTGAACAGTCCTCCATAGTGTCTGTACCATTCTACATTCCCACCACCATTGAATAAGTGTTCTTATCTTTCCACATCCTCTCCAACTTTTACAGATTTCTGACTTTTTAATAGCGGCCAGTCTAATAGGTATGAAATGTTATCTCATTGTAATTTTTATTTGCATTTCCATAATCACTAGTGATATTGAACATTTTTTCATGTGTTTCATCACCATTTGCATTTCTTCTTTGGACAATTGTCTTTTCAAGTCTTTTGCCCATTTTTAAATCAGATAATTTGTCTTTTTATTGTTGAATAGTATGATCTCCTTATATATCATGGAAATTAAACCCTTATCAGATATGTGATTGCCAAATATTTTCTCCCATTGAGTTGGCTGTATTTTCACCTTTTTGACAAAATGCTTTGAAGTACAAAAGTGTTGACGTTTAAGGATGTCCCATTTATCTGTTTTTTTCTCTTGTTGCTCATGCTTTGTGTGTAAGCTTTAAGAAACTACCACTTCTCACAGGTCTTGAAGATGTTTTCCTACATTTTCTTCTAGTAGTTTTTGTTTTTTGTTTTTATATTTAAGACCTTGATCCATTTTGAGTTAAATTTTTGCATAAGGTGTGGGATAGGGGTCCTCTTTCTTTCTTTTGGAATATGACTATCTAGTTCTCTAAATATCATTTGTTGAATAGACTGTTCTGGCACAGCTGGGTGGGATTAACAGCCTTGTGAAAAATCACATGACTGACTGTAGATGTGAGGGTCAATTTCTGAGTTCTCGATTCATTTCAATTGGTCAATCAGTTCTTATGCCATTACCATGTTGTTTTTACCATTGTAGCTAAATAACATGCTTCAAAGTCAGGAAGTGTGAGTCCCCCAACTTTGTTCTTCTTTTTAAATACATTTTTGGTATTTGGGACCCCTGAACATTCCAAATAAATTTGATTATTGGCTTTTATATTTCTGCAAAAAGGCTGTTGTGACTTTTATTGGGATTGCATTGAATCTGTAAATCAGTTTGGATAGAAATAATATCTTAATGATATTTAGTCCTCCAATACATGAACACAGAATATTCTTTGTTATATTTAAGTCACCTTCATTTTCTTTTAGCAATATTTTATAGTTTTCTGTATATAGGACTTTTATGTCCTTGGATAAGTTTATTCCTAAATATTTGATTGTTTTAGTCTTTATAATAAATGGAATGTTTTCTGATCTCTTCCTCACATACATCAGTAATGTATAGAACTGCTATTGATTTTTGCATACTATCCTTGTATCTAGCCACTTTGCGGAACTTGTCTATTAATTCTGGTAGCTTTGTTGTGGATTTTTCAGGAATTTCTACATATAGGATCATGTCATCAGTGAATAAAGTTTTACTTCTTCCTTTCACATTTGGGTGCTCTTTATTTCTTTGTCAAGCCTTATGGTTCTCCCTAGAACTTCATGCACTATATTGAATAATAATGGTGACAGTTGGCACACTTGTCTTGTTCCTGATGTCAGTGGGAAAGCTTTCAGTTTTTCACCATTGAGTACAATGCTAGCTGTAGGTTTTTCATATATGTCCGTCACCATATTGAGAAAGTTTCTTTTGATTCCTATCTTTTGGAGTGATTTTATCAAGAAAGGGTGCTATATTTTGTCAATGCCTTTTCTGCCTCAATTGAGAGGATCATGTGATTTTTCTTTTTCAATTTATCAATATGGTTTACTACATTAGTTGATTTTCTTCAGTTGAAAAACCCTTGCATACACGGGATAAAACCCACTTGATCATGGTGTATAATTCTTTTAATGTGTTTTTGGATTCTGTTTGGAAGCATTTTGTTAAGGATTTTTGCATCAGACATATTGGTCTGGAATTTTCTTTTTCCATAGTATCTTTATCTGGTTTTGGTATTAGGGTGATACTAGATTCATAGAATGAGTTTGGTAGCATTCTTTCCTGTTCAATTTTTTGGAAGAGCTTGAGCAAGATTGATATTAGTTAATCATTGAATGATTGGTAGAATTCACCTGTGAAGCCATCTGGTGCTGGGCTTTTCATTTTTGGCATGTTTTTTGTCGTTGTTGTATTGTTTTTGTTTTGCTTTTAATTTTTTTTTATTATTTTTAAGAGTTACTTAGATTACATAAATGTTACACAAAAGACCTGGGGATTCCCATATGCCCCACTCCCCACAGCTCCCCCACCCTCCCACATGAACGTTCTTCATTAGTGTGGCACATTCATTGCAATTGATAAATGCATTCTTGGGCATTGTCACTGAACATGGACCATAGTTCACCTTGTAGTTTTACACTCTGTCCCACACAATTCTGCAGACTATGGGAAGATATATAATGGCTTATATATGTCATTGCAATGTCATTCAAGATGATTCCTGAGTCCCAAAAAAAGCCCCCTTATTACACCTGTTTTTCCCTCTCCCTGACTTCATCACCTCCAGTGGACACTGTCTCCACAATAAATTTATAGTAATATACCAGTAAGTCCACTCTAGTCCATAGTTCATTCCCCAATCCTGAGGATTCTGGGATGGTGATGTCCACTCCACTTCTAATTGAGACGGGCCTTCAATCTCATACAGCTGATGGATGGGACTCTCTTACTTGCAGTTGTATGCTCTCTCATTTCCTTGGTGTGGTGGTTGTCCATCCTCACCTCCTTTTTAGTTGTCTTGGGTAAGTCCAATGAGCTGGAGAGTAGATGGTGCAACTCTCGTCCATGAATTCAATGATTAAATACCATAAAGATAACAATGCTACCCAAATTGATTTATAGATTCAATGCAATCCCAATCTAAATTACAATAGCCTAATTTACAGAAACAGAAAAGTCAATTATTAAACTTATTTGGAAGGGACAGTAGCCCTGAATAACCATAAACATCTTAAAATAGAAGAATGAAGTTGGAGGACTCATGCTTCCTGATGTTGAAGTGAATTACAAAGCTACAGTGATAAAAAAAAACAGCACAGTATTGGTATAAAGATAGACACATTGATAAATGAACTCAAATTGAACATTTATAAATAGGTCCTCAACTTTATGGTCAACTGATTTTTGATAAGCCTACAAAGTCAACTTTACTGGGAAAGAAAACTCTATTCAACAATGGTCCTTGGAATACTGGATATCCATAACCAAAAGAATGAAAGAGGGCCCCATTTTTAGACCCTACAGAAGAATCAACTCCAAATGGATCAAAGACCTAAACATAAAACCCAGGACCATTGAACTCCTAGAAGATAATGTAATGAACCATCTTCAAGATCTTGTAGTTATGAGTTTGTCTCTTAAATCTTATACCCGAAGCATGAGCCATGAAAGAAAAATAGATAAATGGGACTCCTTCTAAATTAACACTTTTGCATATTTAGGACTTTGTGAAGAAGATGAAAATCAGTCTACTCAATAGGAGAAAATGTTTGTAAATTGCACATCCAACAAGGGTTTAAAATTCATGAAAAATAAAAGATCTACAAGTCAACAATAAAAAGCCATCAGATACAATTAAAAAATGGGCAATAAACTTGAGTAGACATTTTTCTAAAGAAGAAATGCAAATAGCATTAAAGCAACATAAAAAATTCCCAATATTACTAGAAAATTTGATAATGCAAATCAAGGCATATCATTTCATATGGCCACTATTAAGAAAAAGCAAAACTACAAGTGTTGGATATGATGTGCTGAGATAGGAATGCTTATTCACTGTAGGTGGAAATGTAGTGTGCTATTGCTGCTGTGGAACTCTGTTCAGCAGTTCCTAAGGAAGTTAGATATAGATCTGTCATGTGACCAGCTATATCATGACTAGACATATACACAAAAGAACTGAGAAAGAGGATGCAAACAGACTTCTGCACACATATGTTCATAATGACATTATTCACAATTGCCAAAAGATGGAAACAACCTATGTGTCCATCAACTGACAAATGGATAAACAAATTGTGGTATATACACCATGGTTCACTATTATTCAGCTCTAAAAATAAATGAAGTCAGGAAGCATGTAACAACATCATGTTCCTGGAGGATATTATACAGAATGAAGCAAGTCAGACACACAAGGTCGTATTTTGTATGATTTTGCTATTATGAACTGAATATAATGAGCAAATTCATGGAGTTAGTAGTTAGAATATAAGTAACCAGAAAACAGAATGGTGTTAGAGAATGGAAAGGTGAGGTTGAATTTGAATTCGTAAAAAGTGTATTTGCACATGTTTGGAAATGCATAGAAATTGTGAAAGCACATCATAGTGTTTGTAATTAGCCACCCTAATATATGGGTATGATAGTGGTTGAAAGAGAAGGTCCAACATCATGTATAATACTAGAAGGAAAGGAAAAATTAAAAGTTGGGACTATATAGCATAGCGAGCCCTCTTGTGAAAAATGAATATGGTTAAGAATGTATATATAAGAATTTTTTTGTATGAAATAGAAAAATTCACATTAATATTGCAAGATATTAATAAACAGGTGATATTTTGGGAAAAAACAACCAAAGCAAATTATGGAAGTAGTATATAAAAATATAATAACTTTTCATCAACAATAAACAGTGTATATGTTAAGTGAAAAACTGTAACAAAAGTATACTACGTTTTGTTAGACTCCATCTATACAAAATGTAAATATAAATAAATTACAGATGGAAATAGTTTAACAGTTTTGTATGGCAAAAGAAGGATAGAGAGATTGAGAGATGACTACTAAGAGGTAGAGTTTTTGTGTTCATTTGTTTTACTTTTTGTCATTTTTTTTCTTTTTTTGGAGTAATGAAAGTGCTCTAAAATTGACTGAAATGCTGAATGGACAACTCAGTAATTATACTAATTACCACTGATTGGACACTTTAGATGGATTGTAGGGTTTATGAATACATTTCAATAAAGTTGATTAAAAAAAGCATGTGGGTATTTTGTACACTGCCAACTGTGACTTTTTCAACTGTTAATCCCTGATATTAGGAAATGATATCAGGGTTTTTCTGTAGACATATTGTGTTTTCTGTGAGGTAGAAACAGTCTATTTATTCATTCATCAGCTGATTCAGATCCATCACTTTCACTGGCAGACCAGAGTGGCATTTTGGGATTAGTAACTGCTCTGAGCTAGTGTTGAATTTTGGGAAGTAAGTGTGATCTGGTCATTCATTTTCATTTACTTCACATTCTTTGCCAAGGTGTGAATGCATTCTATTTTGTAATTTATCAATGCTTAGAATCAGTATGTGATTTTCAGTCATTCCCACATCTGACTGTAGTTTTCAGAGAAAAAGACATTTGATTCATGTTTTCCTGGAAAATTTCTGATTTTTGATTGTGCCTTAATTTGAAAATTAAAAGTCCTCAGCTTGTCATTATTTGGCATTCTCTTTATTGCAATGGAGACCCAACTTAATGGACATTCCTTGAATTCTGATTCTGAACAAAATTATTTATCACATAAACCAGTCAGCTTGTCCAAATCTCCCCTAGTCACTGTCTTTATGGGTGAGTGCAAACAATATACTGTGGGTCAGATTTGCCAGTGTTATACATAGACTAGTTATGTACATTTATCCAATGGAAATAGTGCCATTCTTGTTCTCACACCCAATAACTTACATGTCAATTCACAGATAACTAGTCTGGAAGAACTGTGTTTTTGCGATCAGTTTTTCTCATATATTTTACCCGTGTGCCTAATTTTATTTAAGCAGAATCTCCTTTTGAAAAAAAAATCTCTATTTGTCCATTGTTCATTCCCCAATTTTGAGGTTTTGGGGATGGTTATGCCCACTCTGTTTCTAATTCAGAGGGGGCTTAGATCCCATGAGAAAGATGAATGGAACTATCTTACTTGCAGTTACATGCACTCTCTGTTTCCTGGTGTGGGCATTGTCCATCATCATCTCCTTGTTAGTTGTCCTGTGTTAGTCCAATGAACTAGAAAGTAGGTATTGTGACACTGCTGAGATTCAGGGAAAAATGGACTAAAGTAGATTTATTATTGTATTATAGAGATATTATTTGAGCAATAGAAGAATTTTATCATTGATGTAAAGGCAGTGGCCACCAGATTTTCTGTGGGGAGGGAAAGGGAAGAATAGGTGTAACATGGGACATTTTCAGGACATTGGAATTGTCCTACATGATATTGCAAGGATGGATACAAGCCAGTAAACATTTTGTCATAACCTATAAAAATATGTGGGACAGAGTGTAAACTCTAACGTAAAGTATAGTTCACAGTTAGTAGCAATGCTTCAATATGTGTCCATCAATTGTAACAAACATACCACACTAATGAAAGATGTTGTTAATGTGGGAAAGTGTGAGAAGGGAAAGGGGTGGGACATACAGGAATCCTCTATGTATTTATATAACATTTATTTAATCTAAACTTTCTTTAAAAAAAAAATCTTTTAGAATGTTGAGAATAAGCTTATTAAACATGTACTTTGAATATTGTTTAAGTTATAGATATATGCCTTTCAAACAACCGGAAATACAAAACACTGAATTTTTCTATTATCAGTAATATTTTATAACCAAGAAAACTACACTGAAATTGTTGGCTCCACAAACATGCTGAATTTTCTGTTTCCGTAGTCAGACACTGTTGCCATAAGTTTGGCTTAAATCACTTCACCTCTTAGTTCACCATCCTCTGAGTACAGGAATGAAAAGCAGAAGGAGGGAGAAATGGCTGCCAAGTACCAGTTCACTCTACCTACCTCACACCATATCATATATTAACAGATTTGACAATGGATGCCAAACTTGCTTTCACTTTGTGTTATTTTACGATACAGGGAAATTGTAACTCTTTCAAGATTCCTAGGACATTTCCTTTTCCCTAATATGAGCAGCTAGAAGTCTAGAAGGAGGAATTGGAGTAATTAGGTAGTAAGAGAAGGTTATAGATGCACACAAAGAAGAGATGTCAGGGACCAAATGTGGGCTTAATATAACTGTAACATGTGGTGAGGTTTTAAATACAGTTCTTAATAACTGATGAACAAGGAGGGGCAGGATGTGGAAGTGGAAGATGAGCCTGACAAGGTTGGCAGCAGTCAGATAACAGAGCCTTGTGTTTTGTTCACAAGATGGGTAATTATGTTTGAAGTTATTAGAGAGTCAGTACAGGATTCATAGAAGGTGATGTTCATGAAAAGAATTGCCCTGTGGAATGCTCACTCTGGGTCAATGTGAATATTGTCGTTGTCAAAACCTGCAGAGGTGCTGAGGGCTAGAAATAGCACAATGAACATGGAGAAGGAAGTGGGGGATGAATCTGTGTAGGGTTGAGTCATAATGCATAAAATATTCACTATTAATACTAGACACAATGTCAGACAGTTTATAGTCATTATTTTATTTAATTACTTCAATTACTCTGTGAAATTGGTTTCACTATTCTGGTTCAGTGGATCAAGAAAGTGAGATTTACAGCAGCGTGATGTTCTTTTGCAAGGCATGTAATTGCATCTGGAATGAAACTAAGAGTTTGCTGTTTCCTAAGCTTTTGCATTTCATGAATATTTTTCCTTCTTAATAAACTTAAAGTTTTAGATCAGTGTTAGATTTACAGAAAACATGCAAGTATAGTAGAGAGAGTTTCCATATACACCACATCTACTTTCCCCTATTAATATCTGCCATACAGAATAACACATTTATTTGTCATAAATTCTTAGGTCTTTCATGTTGGCCACAGATTTTCAGACGCTCCTTTTATTTATTTATTTATTTTTTAATTTATAGTTAGTGGTAACTTTTTTTATTTTTAAAAATATAATTAGATTACATAAATGTTACACAAAAAAATAGGGATTCCCATATGCCCCACTTCCCATACTTCCCACACCCTCCCACATAAACAACCTTCATTAGTGTGGCACATTCATTGCAATTGATAAACACATCCTGGGGCTTTGCTATTAAGCATGGACCATAGTTCACATTGTTCTCTACACTCTGTCCCACACAGTTCTGCATGTTATGTGATGATTTAAAATGGCCTATATATATCATTGCAATGTCACTCAGGATGATTCCCAAGTCCCAATAAAAGCCCCCATATTACAAATGATTTTCCCTCTCCCTTCCTGCAGCACCTCCAGTGGTCGCTGACTCCATATCAATGCTGTAATTTCTTCCATTGCTAGAATCACAATATGTCTATAGTAGAATACCAGTAAGTCCACTGTAGTCCATAGTTCTTTCCCCAATCCTGAGGACTCTGGGATGGTTATGTCCACTCCACCTCTAATTGAGAGGAGGCTTATATCCCATGGGGAAGATGGATGGGAAAATCTTCCTTGCAGTTGCAGACTCTCTCTGTTCCTTGGGATGGCTGTTTTTCATCATCATCTTATTATTAGTTGTCCTGGGAGAGTCCAATGAGCTGTAGAGTAGGTGTTGCAACTGCACTGAGGTTCCAGGGCCAGCTGGCACATGGACAACCCAAAGACTAGAGTCTCATACTATCCCAAATAGTGGGGTCCTGAGGGCTCTGGAGACACCCAGGTCCTATATTCAGGGCAGATAGCTCCAGATATTGCTGCCTTGCCAGTGGGACATACTTTGGAGTTTGTGCTCCTGGGAGTGACAGAGTTGGACTCAATTATGTCTTCCCTACACAAGGCTCCTTTGTCCCTTCTATTTAAACCTATACTTGTTGCTGAAGTTTGTAGATTGTATATTTTCTTCGAAGTTTTACTTTATATTTTACTTTTATTTGGTATGATTCATTTTCATTTAATTTGTGTAAGTTGTATACAATCTGTGCCTAAGTTCCATTTTTGTTTGGCATGTGTGTATTGCGTTGTTCCAGCACCAATTTTGAAAAGGCCACATTTTCTCCATGAAATTACAATTGCTCTATTGTGAGAAATAAGGTGACTGCATTTGTATAGGTCCATTTCTGAGTGTTCTAACTTTAGTTTATTTGTCTATTATACCAATACAATACTGTTTGATTATTGTGTTTCTATTTTATGTTTTGAAATCAGAGAGCATGGTTCTTACAACTCTGTACTTCTTCTTCATTGTTATTTAGGCTATCTAGGTGTTTTTCATTTCCATAGAAACTTTAGAATTAGTTCATCAATATCTAGAAAATGACATCCTGCCAATTAGAATGAAATTGAGTTGAACATACTCATAAGGTTGGGAAGAAATGGCATCATAACAACTTTGTGCTGTCCAGTCCATGAAGTTGGAATTTATTTATTTATTTATTTATTTATTTATTTTTATTGTAGTAGCCAATACGATGCATATGATCCAAAATTTCCCATTTTCATCATTTTCATGTGAACAGTTTTGTAACATTACTTACATTCAAAATATTGTGCTATCATCATCAATACCCAAATTTTTCATTGCAGCATCCCAAATGACTGATCATAATGACTGTAGATTAAAATAAATCTGATAGAATTTGTAGTGTAACATATTGCTTTGCAAAAATGTTTTCTATTATGGCTAAGATATCTAGTCATCAAAAGCCTCAAGGAGAAGGAGGAACATTATTTTGCCTGAAAATTTTTGATAATATATAATCAATAATTTATTATTAATTTATGGCAGCATTTATGATAACTTGGTCACTGATTGTGCCTAAATTTGCATTGTTATGGTCTCCTTTACAGCAGTTTCATTGACTATATGGAATCAGAAAAACAAACACGTGTTTGAGAATTTATTCTCCTGGGTATCTCAGAAGATACAGAAGTGCAGTCTCTCATTTTTGGAATGTTCCTGATTCTATACCTGGTCAGCTTCATGGGGAACCAGTTCATCATCCTGACAATCACTTCAGACCCCTACCTCCAACATACTCATGTACTTCTTCCTCTCTAATCTGTCTATTAGTGATATTTTTTTCATCCCCAATACTGATCCAAAAATGCTGCTGAACATCTGGACAGAAAGCAAAATCAACTTATTAAAACAGTCTGAGCCAGAAGTACTTTTTCATGATTTTTTGTAATATTAGACAACTTACTCTTGGCTGTGATGTCCTATGATCACTTCGTGGCCATCTGTCACAACCTGTACTACACAGTCATCAGGAATCCCAGATTCTGTGTCCTCCTCCTGCTGGCAACCTGGGAATTGAGTGACCTTGAATCTCTTTTACATGCCTTATTGGATTCATGATTATCTTTTTGTAAAGAGTTGGAAAACCCCCACTTTCTGTGTGATCTTAATCAGGTAGTGAAACTTGCTTGCTCTGAAACTTTCATCAACCACTTAGTGATGCAATTTGCAACTGGACTTATGGGTGGTATTATATTCACTGGGTCCTTTTCTCTTACTCCATGATTTGTTCCTCCATTTTGAGAATTTTAACAGCTGGGGGAAAGTGTAAAGCATTTTCTATTTGTGGGTCTCACCTCTCACTAATGACCTTGTTTTATGGTACAGGTCTTCCAGTGTATATTAGTTCTGCTGCCACCTCAAACTGCAGTGCAAATGCAATAACCTCAGTAATGTGCATGGTGGTAACTCCCATGCTGAACCCCTTTATTTTACAGACTTAGAAAAAAGGACATAAAGCACACATTAAGCACTCTTTGGGTGAGAAGCATTCTTTCTATAAAAGGATCAATTGAACCAAGTTTGAAAATTTGCTCATGATTAAGAGAGGGCAAACTCTGGGATATCTAAACCTAGAAACTTTTATCATTTTATAGAAAGATAATCTATCTGCCTAATCTCCATAATTCTCTTTAATTTTTAAACATCAGAAACAACTATAGCATTATGGTATTATTTATGAATTACAAAAATAGATATTGGATTACGTTTGTTAAATGGCCTTTTCTTTCAGGTATGATTAAATTATGATTAGGACTT
>JAQZBX010064170.1:0-10456 GCA_029593785.1 Cabassous unicinctus
GACTTGAACAGACCTCTCTCCAAAAAAGAAATACAAATGGCCAGAGAGCACACATGAAAAGATGCTCGGTAACCTTAACCATCAGGGAAAAGTAAATTAAAACCACAATGAGATACCACTTCAAACCCCATGAAAATGGCTGCTATTTTTAAAAAATGAAAATAACAAGTATTGGGGAGGATGCAGAGAAATAGGAAGACTCCTTCATTGCTGGTGGCAATGTAAAATTCTGCTGCTGCTGTGGAAGACAGTTTGGTGGTTCCTCAGAAAGCTAAAGATAGAACTTAGTATAGAACTACCATACTTAGCAATCCCAGTACTACGTATATACCCAAAGAAATTGAAAGCAGGGATTCCAACAGATGTTTGCACGCTTATTTTCATAGTAGCATTATTAACAATTGCCAAAAGATGGAAGCCCACAAGTGTCCATCAACCAATGAATGCATGAATAAAATGTGGTATATATATACAATGGAATATTATTCAGCCATAAAAAGGAATGAGATCTTGATACATGCAGCAACATAGATGAACCTTGAAGACATCATTTTGAGTGAAATAAGCCAGACACAAAAGAACAAATATTGTGTAATCTCATTGATTTGAAACAATTAGAATAAGTAAACTCATAGTGTCAGAATCTAGAATATAGATTACCAGTGGACGAGGTGGGGATTGGGAATGGGAAGTTAAGGCTTAAAATGTACAGGTTTCCTATTTGGAATGAGGAAAATATTTTAGTAATGGATGGTGGTGATGGTAGTACTACATTGCAAATGCAATTAACAACACTGAAATATATATCTGAATATGATTAAAAGGGTAAATATTAGGTTGTATATATGACAGCAGAATAAACATTTTTTTTAAAAAGTCCATGGAACTACACTACACAAACAGTGCCCTAAGTTAAACCATGGACTTTAATTAATAATACAAGTATGAAAATATGCTATCACCAATTGTAATACAAGTTCCACAACAATGCAAGGTGTTGGTGGTGGCGTGGTGTATGGAAATCCTGTATTTTGTGCATGCTTGTTCTATAAACCCACAACTTCTCTACTAAAGGGGGGAAATGTACTGTCAATGAAACCCATATTCAAGGTCAATGGTTTTCTTTGTCAAACCAATTGGCAAATTGGACTTACTTTCTGTTAATATGAAGAAGTCTGGAATTCTCTTGCAGTCCAAATAAGCATGTTAATGTGCATTCCATAATAACTATCTCACTTCTGAATTCTAGCTCTACAATAGAGAGATGGGTACAATGAGCAGGTCTGGTATTCTGCCACAAGACACTCTGGACACCCTCTTTGCTTGGATCTTGTGGACTCTTCTTTAGGAGAAATGCATTCTTTGACAATTCCTAATGGGATGGACATTAAATGAAGAACATTTGGATTTGTTCCTTTGATTGGTGCCCAAGAGGATTTCACACCTCCAGGGCATTACATCGTAAGAAGGTGCAGGAGGATAGAAGATAGCATTCATTCAAGGGGAGGTGGAGAAGGAGAACCAACAGGTAGCCTCGGCACAGGCACTTGTTCTCAGGCAGAGGGATCTTAGGAGAGGGGACAAATGGAAGTGGTGGATATAGAAAAGAGTTCCCTTAAATTTTGAGTATCCCACAGGACAGTCTCTGTGCACCCTCAGGGATATGAGTACCCTGGTTTGAGAACCACTGAATCATGATATATTCACAAGATAATACTACATGGAAAATAACAAAATTTCTATGTATCAATATAATTCCAATGTGAAGAGATACAATATGATAACATTTCTGTATATTGAAACACTCTCACAAAATAATACTTACTCTGTTAGTAAACACATACATACCCAGTAAAAGTATTAAAATAGAGAAAGGGAGCAGAAGTGGCTCAAGCAGTTGAGTGCCTGCCTCCCACATGGGAGGTCCCAGGTTTGGCTCCTGGTACCTCCTAAAGAAGACAGACAATGAGCAGACATCAAGAAAAAAAAAACAAAAACAAAAAAAAAAACAATGACCAGACAATGAGCAAAAACAACAAGCAGACAATGAGAAAAAGCAACAAGCAGACAATGAGCAAAAAACAATGAGCAGACAATGAGCAAAAACAAATGAGCAGGGAGCAGATGTGGCTTAAGCAGTTGAGTACCTGCCTCCCACATGGGATTTCCTGGGTTCAGTTTGAGTGCCTCCTAAAGAAAAAACAAGCAGACAACGAGCAGACAATGAGCAAAAACAACAAGCAAAAACAACAAGCAAACAGACTAGGGAGCCATCTTGGGGGGAGGGGAAGAATTACAACCATTTAAAAACAATAGAGAGGGACAAGTTGAAAACAGAAAAAAATATGTCATGCAAACAGAAAGCATAAGAAATCTAGAGTGGCTATATTAACATCAGACAAAGTACACTTCAAAACAATGTATTACCAAAGATAAAGGGAGACATTTCTAATGATAAAAGGATAAATTCATCAAGAAGATAGAACACTCCTAAATATGCATGCACCCAATATCAAAGTTTCAGAATACATGAAGGGGAAAAAAACATAGAATTAAAGGAAGAAAATAGACAAATCCACAAATCCATTCTGGTTAGAAATTTAACATCCTTTTCTTATAACTGATAGAAAAAAAATTTTTTTCTGGAGAGGAGGCCGGGATAAGACTTGGGTGGGTAGAATTGTATCTGAAGCAAATATGACAAAAATGTTAAACACATTATTTCTGAGGAGTGGGCATATGGGTATTGTATTAGTCAGGGTTCTTTAGGGAAACAGAACCAAGAGGCGATATCTGTAACTATTAATAGTATGAGATTGTATAAGAGTCTCTCACGTGACCATGGGGATGCACAAGTACAGGTTTTGCAGGCAGGCTGAAAACCAGGGACTCTGATGAAAGCCCAGTGAAGGTCCTTGACGAGTTTCCAGGAGACGGTGGCTGCCCAAAGACGAGCTGGGAAATTCTCTCTGAATGCTGAAATCACTTCCTCTTTTAAGTCATTCAACTGATTGGATAAAGCGTCACTCATTGCTGACAGCAATCTCCCTGTTTGATGTAGATGTAATCGGCTATCTATGCAGTAAACTCACTGGTAACTAAAGTCTATAAATGTCCTTGTATTACAATTAGCCCAGTGTTTGCTTGATCAAACAACTAGGCACAATTACCTGGCAAAGTTGACACATTAGCCTAACCATCACAGTCCATCCCTTGTCAACTCAGCAACCATACGCATTACCTTGAATATACTTAGTCTCTTAGTAAAAACAATAACAGACATGCATATATATATATTTCCACCTAACAATGTTCAACTCTCCTGCATACAACTGGAACTGCCTTAATTCCCTACAGAATAGGGTACAAGTCCTTGGGTAATATTCACTATTTTTTTTTTTTTTACTTTACTTTGTACATTTAATAATTAAAAATATTGTATTAGTCAGCCAAAGGAGTGCTGATGCAAAATACCAGAAATTAGTTGGTCTTTATACAGGGTATTTTTTGGGGGGTAGGAGTCCAGGCCATAAAGCATAAGTTTCTTCCCTCACCAAAGTGTGTTGCTACATGTTGGAACAAGGCAGCTGCCAACATTTGCCAAGGTTCAGGCTTCTTGGGTTCCTCTCTTCCCAGGGCTCCATTTCTCTCTGGGCTTAGCTCCTCTGTTTCCTCCACTAGGTCAGCTGTAGACTATCAGGTGAACGGCTCACTTCTCTTCTCCTGGGGCCTTCTCTCCAACATCAAAACTCCAACATCAAAACTGCTCCCTCTGTCCTTTGCCTTCCTTTTATGTTTGATTCCCCACCCACCAAGGGGTGGAGCTCAATGCCCTACTGACATGGCCCAGTTAACACCTTAATCATAACTTAATCATGCCCAGATTAACAGACCAGTTTACAAGCATAATCCAATATCTATTTTTGGAATTCATAATTACATCAAACTGCCCAATAGCTATAAATATAAACAATTAAAGACTAAAAAGCAAATACAGAAATATACATTTCTCAATTAAATGCACTGGATACATATAAAAATTTTTTTTGAATCAAACAATATGTTACATAATACATTTGGTTCATTGTAACGCATTCATACAGTATTTGTCCATTTATGTCTGGCTTGCTTCGCTCAACATAATGTCCTTGAGGTTCATCCGTGTTGTCATATGCTTTACAACTTCATTTCTTCTTACAGCTGCATAATATTCCATCGTGTGAATAGACCACAGTTTGTTTATCCATTCATCTGTTGATGGACACCTGGGTTGTTTCCAGCTTTTGGCAATGGTGAATAATGTTGCTATGAACATTGGTGTGCAGATGTCTGTTCGTGTCACTGCTCTCAGTTCTTCTGGGTAAATACGTAGTAGTGGTATTGCAGGATCACGTGGCAAGTCTATATTCAACTTCTTTAGGAGCTGCCAAACAGTCCTCCACAGTGGCTGTACCATTCTGCATTCCCACCAACAGTGAAGAAGTGTCCCTATCTCTCCACATCCTCTCCAACAGTTGTTGTTCCCTGTCTATTTAATACTGGCCACCATTCTGATAGGTGTAAAATGATATTTCATTGTAGTTTTGATTTGTATTTCCCTAATCATGAGTGATGTTGAGCATTTCTTCATGTTTTTTTTTGCCATTTGTATTTCTTCTTTGGACAAGTGTCTATTCAACTCTTTCGGCCATTTTTTAATTGCATCGTTTGACTTTTTATTGTTGAGTTGTAACATCTCTTTATATATCCTGGATATTAAACCCTTATCAGATATGTGATTTCCAAATATTTTTCCAATTGAGTTGGCTGCCTTTTCACACTTTTGACAAAGTCCTGTGAGGTGCAAACGTGTTTAATTTTGAGGAGATCCCATTTATATATTTTTTCCTTTGTTGCGCATGCTTTGGGTGTAAGGGCCAAGAAACCACTACCTACCACAAGGTCTTGAAGATGTTTGCCTACATTTTCTTCTAGTAGTTTTATGGTCCTGGCTTTTATATTTAGCCTTTGATCCATTTTAAGTTGATTCTTGTATAGGGGGTGAGTTAGGGGTCCTCTTTCATAGATATCCAGTTCTCCCAACACCATTTGTTGAAGAGACTGTTTTTCCCATTAGCGTGGGCTTGGTAGGTTTGTCAAAAACCAGTTGACTGTATAGGTGAGGGTTTATTTCTGGGTTCTCAATTCTATTCCACTGATTGATGTGTGTATCTTTATGCCAGTACCATACTGTTTTGACCAATGTAGCTTTGTAATATGTTTCAGGGTCAGTCAGTGAAATTCCTCCCACGTCGCTCTTCATTTTTAGAATGCTTTCGGCTATTCGGGTGCACTTACCTTTCCAGATGAATTTGGTAATTGCCTTCTCTAATTCTGTAAAGTGAGCTGTTGGGATTTTGATTGGTATTGCATTGAATCTATAAATCAGTTTGGGTAAGATTGCTATCTTCATGATATTAATTCTTCCAATCCATGAACACGGAATGTCTTTCCATTTGTTTAGGTCTTTTTAAACTTCTTTTAGCATTGTTTTGTAGTTTTCTGCATATAGGTCTTGTACTTCTTTGGTTAAATTAACTCCTAGGTATTTGAGTCATTTTGTTGCTATTGAAAATGGAATTTTGCCCCTGATTTCCTCCTCAGGTTGTTCAGTACTACTGTACAAAAACATTATTTATTTTTGCATGTTGATCTTGTATCCTGCCACTTTGCTGAACTCGTTTATTAGTTCAAGTAGCTTTGTTGTGGATACTTCAGGATTTTCTAAGTACAGTATCATGTCATCCGCAAACAGTGAGAGTTGTACTTCCTCTTTTCCTATTTGGATGCCTTTAATTTTTTTTTCTTGTCTAATTGCCCTAGCTAGAACTTCTGGTACAATATTGAATAATAATGCTGACAGTGGGCATCCTTGTCTAGTTCCCAATCTTAGAGGGAAAGCTTTCAATTCTTCTCCATTGAGTATGATGTTGGCTGTGGGTTTTTCATATATGCCTTTTATCATATTGAGGAATTTTCCTTTTATTCTTATCTTTTGAAGTGTTTTTATCAAAAAAGAATGCTGGATTTTGTCGAATGCATTTTCTGTGTCGCTTGAGATGATCATGTGGTTTTTTTCCTTCGATTTGTGAATGTGATGTATTACATTGATTGATTTTCTTATGTTGAACCAGCCTTGCATACCAGGAATAAATACCACTTGGTTGCGATGTATAAGTCTTTTGATATGCTGTTGGATTCGATTTGCAAGTATTTTGTTGAGAATTTTTATATCTCTGTTCATTAGAGAGAGTGGCCTATAATTTTCTTTTCTTGTAGAATCTTTATCTGGCTTTGGTATTAGAGTGATGTCACCTTCATAAAATGTGTCGGGTAATTTTCCCTCCTCTTCAATTTTTTGGAAGAGTTTAAATAAGATTGGTATAAATTCTTTTTGAAATGCTTTGTAGAATTCACCTGTGAAGCCATCTGGTCCTGGACTTTTCTTTGCTGGGAGATTTTTGATGACAGATTCAATCTCCTTTAATGTGATTCATTTGTTAAGTTCTTCTATTTCTTGTAGCGTCAGTGTAGGTTGGTTGTGCGTTTCTAGAAATTTGTCCATTTCATCTAGGTTGTCTAGTGTATTGACATATAGTTTCTCATAGCATCCTCTTATGATTCTTTTTATTTCTTTGGTGTCATTTATAACTTCCTCCCTTTCATTTCTGATTGTATTTATTTGCATCTTCTCTTTTTTTTCCTTTGTTAGTCTAGCTAGGGGTTTGTCAATTTTATTGATCTTCTCCAAGAACCAGCTTGTGGTTTTGTTGATTTTCTCTATTGTTTTTCTGTTCTCATTTTCATTTATTTCTGCTCTAATCTTTATTATTTCCTTCCTTCTGCTTGCTTTGGGATTGGTTTGCTGTTCTTTTTCTAGTCTCTCTAGTTGTTCAGTTAAATCTTTGAGTTTTGCTCTTTCTTCTTTTTTAATATAGATATTTAGGGCTATAAATTTTCCTCTTAAGACTGCCTTCACTGTATCCCATAAGTTTTGATATGTTGTGTTCTCATTTTCATTTGTCTCAATATATTTACTGATTTCACTTGCAATTTCTTCTTTGATCCACTGATTATTTAGGAGTGTGTTGTTTAGTCTCCACACATTTGTGAATTTACTTTTTTCCTGTCTATTATTGATTTCTAGTTTCATTCCATTATGATCTGAGAAGGTGCTTTGTATAATTTCAATTTTTTGTGTTTATTGAGAGCTGCATTGTGATCTAACATGTGGTCTATCCTGGAGAAAGATCCATGGGCACTTAAGGAGAATATATAACCCACGGAGTTTGGTTGCAGTGTTCTATATATGTTTGTTAGGTCTAACTTGTTTATCGTATTGTTCAAGTTCTCTGTTTCCTTGTTGATCTTCTGTCTAGTTGTTCTGTTTAATGATGTGAGTGGGGTGTTGAAGTCTCCAACGATTATTGTACAAATGTCTTCAGTTTTGCCAGAGTTTGTCTCATATATTTTGGGGCACCCTGGTTAGGTGCATAGATATTTATGACTTATATCTTCCTGGTGGATTGTCCCTTTTATTAATATATAATGGCCTTCTGTATCTCTTATAACTTTTTTGCATTTAAAGTCTGTTTTGTCTGATATTAGTATAGCTACCCCTGCTTTTTTCTGGTTACTATTCACGTGGAATATCTTTTTCCAACCTTTCACTTCCAGCTGGTTTGTACCCCTGGGTCTAAGGTGAGTTTCTTATAAGCAGCATATGGATGGCTCATGTTTTTTCATACATTCTATCAGCCTGTATCTTTTGATTGGGGAGTTTAATCCATTCACATTCAATGATATTACAGTAAATGCATTATTTACTTCCTCCATTTTATTCTTTGGTTTTCATATGTCATCTTGTTTTTGTCTCTCTTTTTATTCTTTTGGTTATCCTTTCTGCTATTCTTTCTTCTGTACTCTCCTCCAAACCTCTATCCTGTCTTTTTCTTTCAGGTTCTAAGGCTTCATTTAATATTTCCAGCAAAGGTGGATTCTTTTTTGCAAACTCTCTTAGTTTCTGTTTATTTGTGAATATTTTATACTCACCTTCATATTTGAAGGACAATTTTGCTTGATAAAGAATTTTCGGCTGGCAGTTTTTCTCTTTCAGTTTCCTGATTGTATCATACCACTGTCTTCTCGCCTCCATGGTTTTTGAAGAGAAATCTGCACTAAGTCTTACTGGACGTCCCTTGTATGTGATGTTTTGCTTCTCTCTTGCTGCTCTGAGAATTTTCTCTTTATTTTTAGCATTTGACATTCTGAGTAGAATGTGCCTTGGTGTAGGTCTATTCGGATTTATTTTGATTGGGTTACGGTGTGCTTCTTGGACATGTAAGTTCATTTATTTCATGAGAGTTGGAAAATATTCAGCTATTATTTCCTCAAATAATCTTTTGCCCCCTTTTCCCTTCTCTTCTCCTTCTGGAACTCCCATGACACGTATGTTGTTGTGTTTTGTGTTGTCATTCAACTCTCTGAGCCCTTGCTCAAATTTTTCCCTTCTTTTCTCTCTCTGTTCTTTTCTCTCTTCAATTTTAGCTGTTCTGTCTTCGGTATCACTTATTCTTTCTTCTACCATTTTGAGTCTGCTGTTGTATGCCTCAAATGTGTTTTTGACCTCACCTATTATGTCTTTCATTCCCTTGAGCTCTGTTACTTTTCTGTTCAGGATTTCAAATTCTTTCATTCCTGAAGATTCTGGGCTGCTGTTGGTCCTACTTGGATTTTGTTGTTGCAATTTTCCATTGACTTTAATCACAGGCCATGGCAGTACTAGGAGACACCCTAGAGGATCTCCTGTATTCCAGGCAAACTCTTCTTTACCCTCATTATGTAGATGCAGTCCTATTTCCCCTTGATAATCACGATCAATCACCCCAGTCACTACAGTAAGTCCCTTCTTTGCCTGTTGATTCAGAGAAAAGAGGAGCCCAAAGTGGCCAGGTGGCAGTCTTAACTTCCAGTTCAATGGTATCATTGTTGTGTTCCCTGGTGGCAGCACTCTTCCTTTTGGGTAGTCCTAACAGGCTAACCTGTGATTAATGTCACCATCACAGGTGTTTTGCATTATTTGCTGTATTTTTTCTGTATTTGAATGTTGTCATAATGTTAAATAGCATGAATGGCAGAAACAGACTTAAAATGAGTAAACTAAGGATAACATCCAGAATTCCATCCCCTCATCCAACAACTCTCCAACCCCTCATCCCTGTGTCACTTATCTGCCTTCCTTCTTACCTATGAGTCTCTCCCCATCTTTACATCCACCAATGACAAACAGGGGCACAGGTGTCCTTATATGGGCCAGGGACAGGACACAGTCTTATGACCTCTTCCTGGCCCCCTGCTTGTATGACTACTTGAATATCCTCTTCTGCTCCTCTCTTTCTACATGAACTCCCTTTGCAATCATGCTCACACTCACAACTGAAATTATCACCCTATTTCAGAGGCTTTTTCCCAAGGCCTGGCCTCTCCAATTGCATTCCAGACACTTGCATTTGAATGTTCTTGAAATTAAGGATCTGCCACAATTGGATCCAATGCAACTTTGCAGTGTGTCTCAGAACCAAAGGAGGGGGATGGCACAGTCAGAGTCGATGCACGTGCTTATCCACTTCTCAATAGATTTTTAAATAGCTTCTGCCTTTATCTCCTGGCATTGCATTCTTGTGAATTCCTCAATGTTAGCATGCAATTTGCTAAATCTCTCTTCAATTATGTCTAATCTGGAGTGTATCCTAGTTTATAGCTAGAGTTTTCACTTCCACTATTTCCAGTACCTATTATACTCAACTGATCTTTATTTATGCATGTTTTTGACATATTCTTCTGCTCTTTAACCCTTTTCAGATTGTTCCATAATTTTCACCTCTTCATAAGTGAATTTACATCTTGATTGTTGAAATTTTTCTTTGAGTTAAATGTCCTTACATATACTTTGAATTTTCAGCATGTGTGCTGGCTCATCTTGAATGGGAAGTAGTTTTTAATCACTCCTCTTTACACTCTCTCCTCCTGGATTTTGTAGTGGCCTCTAAGTTTCCAAGGTCCCCAGTCAGAATCAAGCTTTGCACTGGTGGTTCTGGGCATCTGTCCAATGGTCTCTGACCTGTCCTTCCCTACTCCATGATGCTGAGGATGTGCATTGGTTTTTCCATTTTTTCACCAAGAGAAACCAAGCCCAAACACAAGTTTCAAACAGTACTTCAATAGGGGAAGCACTTTGGTAGCCTGTTAACTGAAGACATAAACCCTTGATGCTTCTGCTTATTCCAGAACAGAACCAAGCGAGCCCCCATGCTCAGCCCTGCTCACCTCTACATCCTCAGAGATGTTTGTCTTGCTCATAAACACATCCCACTTCTCCCTTTCCACCTCTCCTTCCTTTATCAGTACCAAGACTATG
>JAQZBX010064171.1:0-16539 GCA_029593785.1 Cabassous unicinctus
CGGGAAGCGAACCCGGGGCCTCCCACATGGTAAACGGGAGCTCCATCGATAGAGCCACACCCACTTCCCCAAAGCTTATGTTTTGCAAGAAATATAACATACATCTTTTTCTGTAACTCAGCCTAATTTCTATTTTGAGCCTTCATTCTGCTGTAGTAGCAGAAACTTCATGATAACCGGTTTGTGCCTAGGGTGTTCCTGTTCTCCAGGATTATACCAAAGTTCTAGAGGCTTGTGTAATGCCAAGAATTTTGGGTGGGGTTCCTGATAATCTTCCATTTGCCCCACCAGATCCATTCTTAACCATCTCTACCTCACGCTCTGTACTGGAGCCTGAACCAAATGGACCACATCAGTAGGATTCCCTTCCCTCTGGCTTCCAGGTGGAAACCTTCTCTTTTTCTTCTGGTTTCCAGAACCATGCCTTCTCCTTGTGCCCACAGGCCTAACAGTGGTAACAGCTCTGCTCCTGCTAGCCCCATGTTCCTGAACTCTACACTTGGCCCAAACATTTGTAAGGTGATTACTAGAAAATAATTGTAATAGACCCTCCTCAGTTGATCCTACTTTGAGGGTGCCAGCTGTTTCCTGTTGTGATTTGACTGATAGTCCTAGCAAAGAATAGTTTTCAAAGCATTTTCACATGGAAAAAAAAAATGCTCATTGGATCCTCAAGGAAATCCTAAGAGGTCTATAAAATATACTCCATTTTATAGATGAGGAAACTGAACTTTAGAGGGTTTAAATAGCCTGCCAAAAACTCACAAGGCAATAGTAATCCCAGCACTGAAATACAGATTACCTTACACCCTGTGTTACCTTTCACATGAGATGATTAAAAGAGGGCTGCATTTGGGAATAATATTATAGTTATCTGAGGATATTCATGAGAATGTGCATGTAAACTTCTTCAAAGTCAAGCAATGCATCTGTGGGCTTAGGCCAGCAGACTGCGGCTGCCTCTAGGCCAGTTTCCGGACTCCAGGCTTCCCTCCTCTACTCTGCTCCATCTGCTGCCTTTCCAACCCTTTCACACTCCCTGTCAATTTCCTGAATTACTGGTGCATTCTGAAGAACTCACAAGAGGAAAAGAGGTGAGGGAGGGAGCCTAGAGTAGTAAGGGAAGTACACTGAAGTGTTGTGGGTGCAGGAAGGACAGGGCACTTCTGCAGATAGGGAATTCCCCCCGAAAAGTGGACAGGCTCTAGAGAATGAGGGAACAGTGAAAGCAATGGGAATTTTCAGTTTAATTCTGAATCCAAGCACAGGAAACTGAGACTGCATGGTGCAGTAGGGTTAATGGGCTAGGTGCAAATGAGAAAGCTTGGCTTATGGTCTTACATCTGTGGGTTCCTGTCAGGAAATTTGGGCAAATTACTTTAATTATTGGGCCTTGGTTTCCTTACCGCCAGAATGACTAGGTCATATCCTAGGTTTCTTCCAGCTCTAACATTAGGTACAATTTTTACCTAACACTATAATTTTGTGTTTTTCTTGTAAGTATAAAATCACACCATATGGTACAGCTGCCATTTAAACCACAAAGTCAAGTTGTGATGCTCATAGGAAGTAAGCTTTTAAAAATGAAGACAAATCCCCATTGTAAATGTGTTAAGCTGAAGTCACTCTTATTCCAAGTTTAATAAAATAAGGGGAAAAAATTACTTATTGGCTTTTTAAACTGAAACCATAGCTAATATTCCAGCAAATCATTCATTTAGTCATTAATTTAATCAAAATTGAAGGAATACTTACAATAGGCTAAGTACTTACTGTTCCTGTCCTTGGGAGAGCATAGTCTTTCTAGTGGGGAAAAGTGATGGTATGGTGTCTGAAAAGAGCTATGGGTAGTGTTAGCAAATAGGCAAGCCAAGAGTGCCATGGCAGCCAACAAAGGGTCAAAAGAGCACCTAGGCCAACCCATATAAGGAAGGTGAATAGGATGCCATCAAGACAAAAGGAGGAATTTGCATGATATCCCAGAGAGAGCTGGATGTAGTCAAGGAATCATAAGGAAATAGGAATTCAGTCTATCAAAAGGGCTGGGTGTTTTGATGACTAAAACATAAAAGACTTTCATACACTGCTTGCAAACCAGCCCAAACACAGAAAGCTAAATTCCTTTGTAATTTGCTATACTGTTGTGTTTCCAAGAGATGTGAATCCTATATGTACGTTCCTAGTACTTATTATATCCTGCTTTGCTCTGGGGAGCAAACATGACTGAAATTGTAGAAAATTACATATGAGAAGGAACTTATAAATCTGCTGGTCCAACACTCTTACTCAGAGAGAGAAAGAGATTACTCTCAGATCTCACAGCAGCAGGGGGGAATCTAGATCCCAAATATCTGGACACCTGATGCAATGTTTTTTAGTTTGTTTGTTTGTTTACTGGACCAACCTACCCTTCCTGACATCCTTTATACAGAAAGTCCAGGGAATGGAGTCAAGCATTCTCTGTCATTCAGGACAAGCAATTAGTCATTTAAGAAACATGCCAGAACTATAAATGTCCTGGAATCAATCATTACTATATGCCAGTTGGGCTGCCATATAAATTTATTGGTCTGTTCGATATTCTAAAATTTCCCATCTCTTGGTCTTGGAACTGTCTTGGCTGGATGGACCCATGAATGGGGACAGAGAGTGTAATGGTTATAGCAATAAACCCCAGAGCTGACTGAGGACTTGGAATCGAGGCAGATGACACGGAACATTGATTCATTGTTCATCAGCAAAAATGTGACATGCACTGTCCTAAGCAGTGAGGAACTTCAGTGGCAGGTGGAACAATTGTAGGAAGACAGCATCCTGGGCCACAAAGAGCTTATCTACCAAGTGAGACAGACAGAAAGCAAAGAAACAAATATATATTATTATAATGTTGGGTAGAATAAGCATATGATGAAGGTGTAAAATGCAGGAAGAGAAGAACGTTTTCTTTGAATTATGAAGTTACAGAAAGTGCACCAAAAAGAATCTGTAATGATGCACTTCCAGAATAGAAAGATACCTGGATATCATGAAACATTTCACGTTCACCTTCCTCTCTCGTGGAGTCATTCTTAAAAACACAGTGGGAAGAAGCAGAAGGCTCTCTCAACTATTTGCTGGAGTGTCAAGAACCATGCTCTGGGGGACGGATGTGGCTCAAATGGTTGGGTATCTGTCTCCCATATGGAGGGACCTGGGTTTGATCCCCAGGACAGCCCAATGAAAAAAAAAAAAAAAAAAACAGTGAAAGAACCATCCTCTTATCCTTTATCAAACTGCTACTGAGGGAGATAGCAAGCCTCAGCACTTCCTCCTCTAGACACCAGGCCTCCTGTGTATTTTTTTTCTGTTGGACAGTGGTTCTCTACATTCTTAGAAGAGTTCACAGTCCCCTTTGAGTATCTAATTTAAAATTGAGACCTACTCTCCCCAAAACTTCACAAATACCTCCTTAGGAAATGTTGCCTAAATGTCAGGAGTTATTAAAGACCATCAATGATCATTCTCCTAAAGTCAGCCCCCTCAGAAATCATATTTCTCTAACCTATGGGTAGTAGATCCTAACTGGCTTAGGCAGAGGGGGCTGCAGTACAAGAGTTCTCTGGTTTAAACACTACACATGCTCAGAGACCTTTCTGCAAAGGGGCTTTGGGTTGCTAGGCTACCCTGTCCAGGAATCATAATTCACATGTGTGGCCAGCAATACTTTTAACTATTGGTTATTAGAGACCAATGGGATATGACTATTTTTCATTTAAAAAATAATTTTAGGTGTATGTATGAAATTAGGTGCTCTTGCGATGCACAGAATAAATACAAATACAACAATGAAATCCTTATGACTGTGGTTCTCAAACTTAGCTTCATATTAGAATTTCTTGGGGAGATTTTTGAAAGACTGATGTCCCGGCCCATATCAGACCATAAAATCAGAATCTCTCTGAGTAGGGCCCAGGCATGGGTAGTGTTTGAAATCTCACCAGATAATTCCAATGAATAGTTGGTTTGCAACTCATTGTTAGAGATGGTTCATGCTTTGTGAACCTGGCTTTATTGAATTAAGAAGAGAAATGCTTAAAACTAGACCCAGGTAGCAGATGTGGCTCAAGCAGTTGAGCGCCCCCCTCCCACATGGGAAGTTCCGGGTTCGGTTTCCAGTGCCTCCTGAAAAAACAAAAACAAACAAAGAGCAAAACAAATGAAAAAAAACAACCCAACAAATAAAGAAAAATAGGAAAAAAAAGAAAAAACAACTCAGGGAAGCCGATATGGCTCAGTGGTTGAGTACCGGCTTTCCACTTACAATGTCCCAAGTTCAATCCCCAGCCCTGATACCCCCAAAAAAAAACAAAAAACAAAACAAAACAAACCAGACCCAATTGGTCAGAGAGTTGTTTATTCAGTTTATCTGAAATCAAAGCCAATAATTCTAATGGTGCTGAAGAGTCCTAACATTTTGCAGATACATGAAAAACAGAAAAACAATCAGTAAATATCAGTAAATTGATTGGTTTCCTTATATAGGTCAAAATAAAGACAACCACCTGAGAGCAAAAATCTTCCTACTCCTTCCTGGAATTCCAGTACCTAGCATAGAGCTTGGCACATGTAAAAGCTTAATTAATGTTTGCTGATTTAACCATACCATATTGGTTCTTCCTCCTCCATCAAACTCTATGGGAGGAAAGTGTCATGATGACTCAGTAGCTTGTCTAATGGGTCATTTAACTGCACCCTTGAGAAGCTATATTATTGGATTTATTCTTTCATTAAAATATTGATTGAGTATCTACTATGTACCAAACACTGTAATTGGTACCGGGATGATGATAATAATATAATCCTTTCAAAATCTTTTCTGACCTCTTCTTTTAAACAATTATTGGAACTGAGTCTCAAGAGATTAAGTGATTCTCAAGAACACAGAGTTAGTGTGTATCAGAGGGTAAACTAGATCTCCTATGTTTGAATTCCCAATGTGGTGCTATTTTGAGGGTAGCAGAGTGTGTCACTTTTATTATGTGTGAATTTAAAGTAATGAGACGAATTCCATTAAGAGCATATGATTGTGTAAGAAACAAGTTACAACATGTGCCAACCTGTATGGAACTTTTCAGTTAGTTCTAACAATCAGTTTTGTGTAAACAACTGTGAGATCAGAAGTAGATCTCCTTTCATATTTGGGTTAAAATAAATCTTGTATTTAGAGCAAATAATATCATGGTCTGTGTTAAGAAAATTGTCTTTGATGTTCTCAGAGAGTAAGTGAGGTAAGTAAGGCAAACAGCAAGTTCTGACTGGCACACAAGGCTTCAGAAGAAGAGAAAGAATATGTTGATGTTCAAAATGAGTCTCTAATCGCAAAAGAAAATACACAATTGTTACTCACATAGATTATTGTGAGGATTTATAACAATCACCTCTCCGACGCTATCTCCCATTACTCTTCCTCTCAGTCACTGTCTTCCGGATGTTCTAACCTTCTGACTGCTCCTCCAGAAAACCAAGCCTGACCCCCCTCAGGGCGTTTCTGATTGGAATTGTCTTTTCCAAGCAGCATTCCTGCCCCTGCTCAAGTATTCCTTCCCAGAGAGGCCTTTTCTAACACCTTACCTAGAGCTGAGCTTCCCAGGCCCATCAGTCCCTATCCCCTTTCATTTCTTCATGATTTCTTCTGACCACTTCCAGAAATTAAGGTCTTTTCTGTTTACATAGAAGTCTTCACATAGAACACTATGAAGGCCACGGCTCTTCTGCTGTGTTCCTGTCACTAGACCAATGCCTGACTCATTGCATTCAATAATATTTGTAGTTGTCATTGGGAAAGAAGGGAGGGAGGAAAACATTGAAATTATACCCCAAAATACTCTTTAAAAGTTCATTAATTCTTCAAATTTATACCCTATTTTTAGACTTTTTGTTCTTCTAATGGTTATATATTAGATATTTTAGAGTAGCAAGATTTGGTCAAAAGCAACACAGAAATAAAGAAGCAAAAGGCAAATAAAAATTACTGGAAAAGATTTAAATTTTTAAAGATGGATAAAGAATTGCAAAGTCTCTTCCTCATGTCAAAAAAGATATTATTACAGAAAATGGAAACACTTACGTATGTTCAAATTTCATTTCAGCCCAATTTTCCTTATATTGTAAACCAAGTTGATTTTTTATCAAATTGCATGCTATTGTGTAATCCTGCACAATGCTACCTTTAGAGAATCCACATGAGCCAATGGGTTATTAATATCTGGACCTTATAAAAGGGGTATATTTTTCAGTCCATGGTATCTGTCATAGATGACACTATAGTTTAGGAAAATTCTACCAGATATATGCCAGAAAGCACAAGGGAATGGAAGGTAGGAATCCCATATAACCCTTGGTGTGGTAGATTTGGTGAGGAAACTTCTCTCACATGAAAATGCACAGCAGAGAGTTCTCAGCAGAGCATGCCCACCAGCCTGTAGCTAATACACTGCACTTATGTCCACACTGAACTACTTCCGTTCTCAGTGCCCTTCACTCTTTTTATAAGTTATATAGAAGCAGGATAGAACAAGACCTGACCCCAAATTAGATTTTAAGTTACTAAAAAAGTTATCTATACCTTTAAGATTACAGTGTCTCAGAAAAATTATAAAAAAGTAAAAGAATATGCTCATTTAATGTGATCTGAAAATAAAACACTAGAGTTTGAAGCAGAATATTTCAAACTCCACATAACATAATAAAATGCTAATGCCAAAATCAAAACAAATAACCTAATTGCCCTGCAGTGTAATTTCAAAGGCTAGCTATAGGAGAAGTACTTTTTGACTGGTGGAGTAAGGATCTCCAAAAATATACTCTCCATAAAAACCAAAATACTGGCAATAATTGTCAAAATCTACTTTTCCAGAACTCGGAATATTAACTAAAGGCTTGCAACAATCTGAGGAGCATTTATATTTTTTAAAATGGCTGAATCTCGATAAGAAAAGTGACTTTTGTGGTGATTTAACTTGCCCTCTTCCCAATCCCCTCTTTCCCTCTGGGTAGTAGCCAACCAGCAGCCTCACAATCATAGTAGCTATGATAACCAGCAATCTTTCAGTCATTGGAGGGGCTGTTAATGGGCTGGGAGCACTGAAAAAAATCCCCATCCTCAGAAAATTGCCTAAAAATGGACTTTAAAATAGAAAACATCCCATGTTTTCAGATTAGAAGACATTTTTAAGATGGCAATACTCCCCAAACTGATCTTCAGATTCAATGCAATTTCAATCAGAATCTCAGCTTTCTTCTTCGTAGAAATTGACAAGCTGATTCTAAAATTAATGTGGAATTGCAAGGGACCCCAAAGAGACAAAACAATCTTAAAAAAGAAGAGCAAAGTAGGAGAATTCGTATTTCTCAATTTCAAAACTTACTCCAAAGCTACAGTAATCAGACAGAGTGGTATTGGCACAAGATAAACATATAGATCAATGGAATAGAATTGCAAGTCCAGAAATAGACATATGTCTATGGTCAACTGATTTTCAACAAGGGTGCCCAGATCAACCAATGGAGAAAGAATAATATTTTCAACAATTGGTGCTGGGACAACTGAATAGCTACATACAAAAGAATATAGTTGGACCCTTACCTTACAATAAAGTCCAAAATTTTACAAAAAAAACCAAACTCAAAATGGATCAGATACCTAAATATGAAAACTGTGATGGTTAGACTCACATGTCACCTTGGCCAGGTAATGGTGCTTGCCTGGTCAAACAAGCACTGGTCTAATTGTTACTGTGAGGACATTTGATGGACTTAAATCATCAGTGAGTTGATTGCATGTATGGCTGATTACATCTACAATCAACTGAGGAGATAGCCTCAGCAATGAAAGTTGTCTCAGTCTCATCCAATCAGTTGAAGGCCTTAAAAGGAGAAATGATTTCAGCAGTCAGAAGAGAGAATTCCTAGCTCTACTTCAGACACACAGCTTCTCCTGGGGATTTCATCGAGGACCTTCATTGGAGTTCCTGGCTTACAGCTTGCCTTATGGAATTTGGACTCATGCATCTCCACAGCCATGAGGCAATTTTATAAAATCTCATAAAACTACAGCGATTTCCTCTCAGTTCTGTTTCCCTAGAGAACCCTGACTAATACAAGATCCAAAACTATAAAACTCCTAGAAGAAAACATAGGGAAGCATCTTCAGGACCTTGTATTAAGCAATGCTTTCTTAGAGCTTATACCAAAAGCATAAACAACAAAATAAAAAAATAGATAAATGGGACTTCATCTAAATGTAAAAACTTTGTGCTTCAAAAGACACCATACAGAAAATGGAAATACTACCCATAGAATGGGAGAAAATGTTTCCTAATCAGATATCTGACAACGGATTTGTGTCCAGAATATGGAAAAATTCTGAGTACAATATAAAAAGACAGAAAGGCAAATAACCCAATTAAAAATGGTCAAAGTATATGAATAGACATTTCTCCAAAGAAGATATACAAATGGCCAATAAGCACATGAAAACATGCCCATTGTTATTATTCATTAGTAAAATGCAAATCAAAACCGCAACGAGATACCACTTTACACGCAGTAGAATGGCTATAATAAAAAAAGATGGACAATAACAAGTGTTAGGAGTGTCTTAGTTTCCTATGGCTACTGTAATAAATTACCACAAACTTGAATGCTTAAAACAACACAAATTTATCCTCTTACAGTTTCCGGCTGAAATCAGTTTCACTGGGCTAAACTCAAGCTGTCAGCAGGGTTGGTTTCTTCTGGAAGTTCAGGCTTCTTCCAGTTTCTACAGGCTGTTGGTATTTCTTGACTTGTGGCCATATTACTCTAATCTCTGCTTCTCTTGTCACATTGCCTTCTCTCTGTCTTTGATAGCTCCTGTATCCCTCTTATAAGGACCCTTGTGATTACATTGGGCCCACCCATATAATGCAAGGTAATTTCCCCATCTCAAGATTCCTAAATTGATACCTGCGGGGGCGGATGTGGCTCAAATGGTTGGGCATCCATCTGCCATATGGAGGGACCTGGGTTCAATCCCCGGGACCTCCTGGTAAAATAAAAAAAATATATATAGAAGGCGCATGGGCTGCCAGGCTCTGTGTGCCGGTGAGCCACCAGGCCTCGGGAGCCATGCAGCAAGATGATGACGTAACAGGAGAGAGACGCAGGGGAGAGACAAGACGAGATGCTCCGAAAGCTCCGAAAGCCAGGAACCAAGGTGGCGCAGGTGGCAGAACACCTCTCTCCTACATCCGAGGTCTCCAGGATTGAATCCTGGTGAAGACTGGAGGAGGAGGATGAGAAGAGATGGCAGGAAACAGACACAGAGAATTGCCCAGCAAATGGACACAAAACAGCAAATGGGGAAGGGGGGGTTAAAATGGATAAAGTAAATAAATAAATCTCAAAAAAAAAAAAATTGATACCTGCAAAGTCCCTTTTGCAATACAAGGTAACGTTCACAGTTTCCAGTAATGAGGGCATAAACATCTTTGGAGTAGGTGGGGCATTATTCAGTGAGGATGTGGAGAAATTGGAATCCTCATAAATTGCTCATGGGAATGTAAAATGGTACAGCCACTTTTTTTTTATTAGAGAAGTTATAGGTTTACAAAAAGATCATGCAGAAAATACAGAGTTCCCAGAAAATACTGAGCTCCCGTATATCTGCCTCTATTTTTCGCATTTTGCATTAGTGTGGTACCTTTGTTACAATTGCTGAGATCATATTATTATAATTGTACTATTAACTACAGTCCATTTACATTAGGGTTCACTGTTTATGTTCATACAGCCACTTTTTTTTTTTTTTTCTTTGAGGTACTGGGGGCCGGGGATTGAACCTGGGACCTCATATGTGGGAAGCCAGCGCTCAACCGCTGAGCCACATCAGCTTCCCTGCCTTGGTTTTTTCAGTTGTTTTGCTTGTTGTTTGTTTTTGTTTTTTTCTAGGAGGTACCAGGAACCGAACCCAAGACCTCCCATGTGAGAAGCAGGAGCTCAACCACTTGAACCACATCCACTTTTAAAAACCGTTTGGTAGTTCCTCAAATTACTAAACATAGAGTTACCATATGACCCAGCAATTCCACTCCCAGGTATGTATCCAAGAGAAATGAAAACCTATGTCCATGCAAAAAATAAACCAAACTTGTGCATCAATGATCATAGCAACATTAGTTATCATAGCCAAAATGTAGAAACAATCTGACTGTCCATCAACTGATTAAGGGATAAACAAAATGCGTATATCCATATGATGGAATATTATTCAGCAGTAAAATAGCACTAAGTACTGATATTTACCATAACATGGATGAGCCTTGAAAATACTATGCTACATGAAAGAGGTTAGCCACAAAAATCACATATAGTATAATTCCATTTATTTGAACTGATTTGCATAAGCAGATTAGTGGTTGCCATGCCCTGGGTGGAAGGAAGGAATGTGGCATGAGTGCAAATGGGTATGGGGTTTTTTTTTGGAGGGGATGAAAATGTTCTAAAATTACAAAGTGTTGATGTTTGGACAACTGTGTGACTATGTTAAAAAACAGTGAATTGTAAATTTTAAAAGGTGAATTTTATGGTATGTGAATTATTTGTCAATAAAGCTATTATTTAAATAAAAAAGACTAGCTCTAAATATACTTTGAACAAAATAGTTTCATTAAAGTAAGTGCATAGCCTTAACCATAAGTCAATGCTGAAGCATAATTCTTAAGTAACTTGGAATCCACTGGTTTCACCGACTACTTTCTTGGTGACTGCAGGTAAATCACTTAAGCTCATTAAGTTTAAGTATTTTCCATCATTAAAATGGAGATAATCCTCTAAGTGCAGTTGCAACAATTTAAAAAGATAACACAGAAAAAGAACCTGGCCAGAGATTTCTCATTGTTGGAGAACAATATTACAAATAAATAAGAGGAGAAGGATAGAACAAATCCTGAGGTACTGGATTGGAGTTGGGGAATATCAGTATGGATTTGTGTTTATTTTAATATAGATAAATGATAGATAGATAGATAGATAGATAGATAGATAGATAGATAGATAGATGTAGAGATGGATGGATGGACAGACAGATGGACAGACACACGGATGGACGGATGGACAGACGGATGAATGGATGGATGGATGGATGAATGGATGGATGGATGGAAGTAAATTTATAGGTATACATGGGTCAACATACATGAATGTATTTCTTAGCTCTGTCATAAGAGAGAGTCCAGAAGCAGTTAATTTCCATAGCATTTAACATAACTAGCATCCAGCTCTTAATTTCTCAATATTATTCTCCAATAAAAGGAATCAGAGATGCTTGGGCAAATGGCTGATTCTAGGACTAGGCCAGTGAAAATAAAGATGAGCTTGGACCAAATTGTAGTACCAGAAAGTAAGAAAGTGCTTTAAAAAAGGAATGGTTATATGGATGGGTATATGTCCTCAAGGTAGTCAACCTGAAATTACTCCAAATGGCCAAAGCTAGAACAATTTAAGCAACACAATAAAGATATCAAGGGATTATAACCCAAAGAATAAAATAAATATCCATACTGATATAAATAAATGATTGAATATATAAATAAATTGGGGGGAAGGGACAAAAATTCCTTACAGAAGAATTCTAAACAATAGATTTCATGTATGAATGATATGCTTCAATAAATTGTTTAAAATGTAATAATAATAATAAATAGAGAAGGCATGAGAGAAAAAGAACATTACCATTAGACACCACAGTAATAACTGTTGCAGGCAGGATCTGTGGATGAATGCTCACATGGGGGTGAAACTTTATGGAGAAACAGGATATTTCATAGCCTCAAAATATTACTCTCAAAATATTTATTAATTACAGTGGTGATTTTAACATTTGTTCAAAATTTCTTGATACTCTTCTCTCTAGGAGTTGGAGCTTAATTTCCCTCTTGAGTATAAGCTGGATTACTTCCTAAAGGGAATAGAATAGGAAAAATAGTAATTCTACAGTGAAAAGACCTGGCAGGCACCACCTTAACCACATGATCAAGGTTGACATTACCAATAAGAAGCCGTGTTGTTATCAAGTAATCCTGATAACATGATATGCTGGGAAAAAAGGACACATCACCGCTGTGGTATTCTTCCCAAGAATTCATAACCCCAGCCTAATCATGAGAAAACAGCAAAGAAGCACAAGATGAAGTACATTCAACAAATACTCAACCAGTACTCTTAAAAATGTCAAGGTAACAAAGAATAAGGAAAGACAATCTGTCCCAGATTGAAGGAGACCAAAGGGACATGATGACTAAATGCAATGTGCTATCCTGGATTGTATCCTGGGTCAGAATAAAAAGACATTAGTGGAAAAACTGATGACATCCCAATAAAAGGCTGTAGTTTGGATGATAGTGTTGTACCAATGTTAATTTCTTAATTTTAGTATGTAAATGCACCATGGTTACATAAGATGTGAGCATTAGGAGAAGCTGGATGAAGGGTATTGGGAGCTCTCTGTATACTATCTTTACAACTGTTCTATAAATCTAAAATTACTTCAAAATAAAAATTTTAGAAAGAAAATATCTGGACTTCTGTATAGCATCATAAACATTATTGATCACAATAGCTTTGTCAAATGACACCTATTGAATTTTCTGAGCGCTCCCTCCTCAGCCTCCAATCCCCTTGGTTGTCATGCTGAGGCTCCCAGAAATCACCAACTCAGCAATTATGATGCCTCCTATCACATACTCCCTAAGTCCCTCCCTGTCATGATTTATTGGAGCAGGATTGGGTTCTTTACTCAACCTGAACTAAATCTTTTTTTCTTTAAACAACAGAAATTCCTTGTATCACAGTTAGGGAGACTAGAAGTCTGAAATCAAGAGGCCAGCAGGGCCGTGCTCCATCTGACGTCTCTAGGGAAGAATCTGTTCCATGCTTCTCTCCGGGCCTCTGGTGGCCCTAGGTATTCCTTGGCTTGTGGCAGTATCACTCCCGTCTCTGATTCCATCTTCACATGGCTGTCTTCTCTCTTGTATCTGCCTGTCTGTGTCCCTCCTCCCCTTTTTTTTTTAAAAAAAGATTTTATTTATTTTCCCACCCGCACCCCGTTGTTTGTGCTTGCTGTGTGCTCTCTGTGTCCATTTGCTGTGTGCTCTCTGTGTCTGCTCATCTTCTCTTTAGGAGGCACCAGAAACTGAACCCAGTACTTCCCATGTTGGAAAGTGGCACTCAATAGCTTGAGCCACTTCCTCTCCCTGCTTTGTTGTCTCTTTCATTGTGTTTCCTCTTTTGTGTCTCCTTGTTGTGTCAGCTCACCGTGCCAGCCTATTGCTCCAGCTCGCTGTCTTGCTCATCTTCTCCAGGAGGCACCGAGAACCTGGGACCTCCCATGTGGTAGGTGGGAGCTCAATCGCTTGAGCCGCATCTGCTTCCCTCCTCCCCTTCTTATAAGGACAGCTGTCATATTGGATTAAAGGCCCACCTTATTCCAGAATGCACATAGGGGTTACTCCACTCCCTATGCAATAGGTCAGGGACCCACGATGGGAGTACAGGTCAGCTCCACACCGCACTGGGAAGGGGTTGGGAGATGGACCTGCAAGAGTGCCATGTGGGGCTCCTACCATTTTTTAAAGCTGTGTTTTCTTGTTGCCCAGTTGCTGTGACCCTTTAACTGTTTGCAGAGTTTTGAGGAAGATTGTTCTGCCAGTTTTTGCTAGCTGTCCAAAGATTCTGCCAGGGCACAGAACCCTAGATAGTCTGACTCTGCCGTCTTGGTCCTAATATCCTTCCCAGGGAAACTGAGTTTCCACATACAGTCTGATCTTTTGAATGGAGGCGATCTGCTTAAGAACTCTTATAAGCTAGTTTCTAATATCCAGCCTGAGAAGCAGAGAAGCCATTTTAGAGCAAGAGAATAAAATGAAGCAGATAAGCCATGAGAGACAGACACGATACGTGGGCAGAGACCACTGCCTGGGTCTTTAAGGAGCTCCAATCTTTAATCCCCGCTGCTCCCCAAATTCTATCCCATCCCCTACCTTTAAATTCTATGAAACACCCACTTACCCCTATTGCTTTATGGGTTTAAAATATTTGGATTCTGATAATATAACCAATTAAAGTGCTATTACAACAATTCTATTGGAAATGGCATGCATTTAGACTGATGTTTTCCCTTGTTTTTAAAAACCAAGGTCAGCAATTTTTAATCACACTTCATGTAAACTAACTGGCAAAATTACCCCTATCTTTACACCTATGCCACAATTTTTCTACTCTGGTTATTTGTTTATTCTGAAATGCCTTCACCCTATCTTACCATATCTAAATGACATCCACACTGTCAAGCTGGTTAAAATGCCATCTCCACCATGCAGCCTTTCCTGCACAGCTAACAAAAAACCAAACAAATGAAAAACATGCCCCATGTTTCCTAATCAACATATTTTATGGTACTTATCTCTTTCTATCTTTACATAGGCATTTACATACACTTATTGTCTTCTTTCTTAGATATGAAGCCATTTATGATCAGCTCACCTGTTCTCATTCAGGCACCATTGCAAGAAGCATTTATACAAAAATGTAAATATGTGAATTAATTTCAACTACTTAAAAAGCATAGAAATGTAATATATTAATGGAATTTTTTAGTTAAATCCTCTTTTAACTAAGAAAACTCTTTTTAAAAAATACAGCTACCTCATACCATATACAAAAACCAATTCCAGGGAATGAAGGTCTAAATGTCAAAGGCAAAGCAATAATCTTCTAAAAGAAAACATAGGACAATATCTTCATGACAGTGGTATATAATAAAAGACTTCTTAAACAGGACACCAAAAAAAGGCAGTAATAAAGGAAAAGTGGATATATTAGACTATGCTAACATTAAGAATTTCTATTCATCAAAAGACATTAAGAGAAGGGAAAGGCAAGTTATAGCATGGGTAAAAATATTTTAATAATGCATTTATTTAAATCCAGACATTTAAAAAAATCTACAAATTAGTTTTTTAAAAAATACAGACAGCCCAATAGAAAAATGGGCAAAATCCTTGACCAGGCACTTCACAAAAAGGGATATTCAAATGTTATTAAGTTTATGAAAATACGCACTTCATTAATCATCAGAGAAATTCAAATTAAAACTATAATGAGATACACTACATAGCCACCAGAGTGGCTAAAATGAAAAAATGAAGAAAAAAAAAAAAACGATTGTTGACAAAGTAGTAGAAAAAGTAAACAAGAATGCACTGCTACTAGGTGTGTAAACTGATACAACCATTTTGGAAAATAGCTTGGTGGTATCTATTAAAGCTAAACACTGGCATACCTTATTACTTAGCAATTCACACCTACATATGCATACATACGCTAATCAAAAGATGCATATAAGAATATTCATAACCACTATTCATAGTAGCTAAAATGTAGCAACAAATACCCATCAACAGAAAAATGGATAAAGACTTTGTGCTACACTCACACAAAGGCATAGCTAAACCCAAAATATGGATGCATTGCATAAACATAATGTTGAGTATTTTTTTAAAGCAAATACTTTTACTACAGTATGATTAAAATCATACCTACTGTATGATTCAATTTGTTTAAAGCTCAATGCTAGACAAAACTAATCAATGGTGTTAGAAGTCATATTGTGGTTCTCTTTGGCAGAGCATAGTGACTAGGAGTGGGGAGGAGGGAAGTTTCTTCGATGCAGGTATGTTCTATTTCTTAATCTGGGGACTGATTATATAAATGCGTTCACTTTGCAAAACTTCATCAAGAAATTAACAGATAAAACATAGAACTGTATAACACAGTGAACCCTTATTGTGGACGATGGACTATAGTTAACAGTACAAGAATGTTCTTTCATGAATTATAAGAAATATGCGATGCTAATACCAGTTGTTATTAATAGGGTGGTATATAGGAAAAAATACACCTAATGTAAATCGTAGATGATAGCTAATAGCACTATTTTAATAATCTTTCAACAATTGTAACAAAGGTAAGTACTATTTAAAAAAATAGTACAATTACAAAAAAAGTGCTATCATCAATTGTAACAAATGTTCCACACTAACGCAAGGTTTTGGTGGTGGGGTGGTGTATGGGAATCCTATATTTTATGCATGACTGTTCTATAAATCTACAACTTCTCTTAAAAAAAAAAAAAAAAGAACTCCACCAAGTTGTATACTTATAATTGTGCACATTTCTGTATGGCTGCTATACTTCATTAAAAGATTTTTTTTAAATAAAAGATTTTCACTCATTATTTGTAGTAACGATCTCATTGCCTTTGGCACCAGGCCAAAGAGTTGTGTATGTATAAATTATATATCCTTTTAGTAGCATAAAAACTATTGCAATCAATATTTTTATATTAGACCTTTGAGAATGAAGGGATAAAATTATTACAAAGTGTATTATTAATTGGTCCAAAATAGGAGCAATAATAAATGTTCATTGATTTTAAAATTATGAAAGCTTGAGAATTTAACT
>JAQZBX010064172.1:0-16552 GCA_029593785.1 Cabassous unicinctus
AAGATCAAGCCCATCAACTTCGGGAGAATGTAGCCTCTGGAGACACCTAGACTTTCTCACTTTCATGGTCCAGTATGTCATGGTTGGTCCCCTTTTTGGAGCCACTTACCACCATCTTCTTTATCCTTTTATTAGGACCATGTATCTTCAAAATTCTAACTGTTTATTTCTTCCAGAATCAACACCATCCAGAACAAAGTATTAGTCATACAGGGTTTTCATCCAGTTCCAACCATGGTGCTGGACTCACCTTCCCTCAACCTCAATAGAATAGTCAGAGATTTTCACACCCCATCAGGCAGGGACTACTAACCCTTACCAGCAGGAATCAGCTACAGAAGAATGACCATTACCCTTCAGCTCCCCCTTAAGAATAAGGGTGTAAACTCTCTGAGGTGGGAGTTGAGGCAGGTTAGAATAGGAAATGAGGGAAGTCTTCTGGGCAGAACAAAGCCATAACCATCACAGCTGAGACCCAGCAAAGAGCATGGCCATGAGAACCGCCCCCCCACCCAACCAGAAGCCCCCTGAGGGAAGGCAGCTACTTGAAAACAAAGCTGTAACCATTATAGCCGAAAAGCCTACCAAGACCCTGCTCACAAGTTTCTAGGCTCAAAAGAAGCCTGTGGATACCTCCAAACAGAAAGGACTCCCCATTGGCTCCCTGAAAGCTAAAAGGTACAACCAAAGTGGTCCATAGTATAAACTATAGGAAGGCAGAAAGGCAACCAGTCAGGACAGCAAATAGCTAAGACCCTTTCTTAATATGGAGAAGGTGAAGGAGGAAAGACCAGCCTTAAAAAAACCCCAGATCCCACCACTTTGCATGTCTCTTGCCTGGAGCACATCTGCACCCCTGTCTTGGGTGTGTGCTTTCCCTTTCTCTCATTTCTCAATAAGCCCTTTTACTTGCCTCATTAAAAAAATCAGTCTGGTAGGGAAAATGTGTAAGTAAATACCTCATTAGATTTTACAACTGCCTTGCTCCATGTGGCACACCTGATTTCCCTTACCCTGGTATTCTATTTTTTTCTCCCTTCATAGAGCATATCACCTTTTAATATAACGTAAAATATTCTTATATTTCATAATTCTTCATTGAGATGTTCTAAGTTCCTAGAATAGTATCTGCCTCCAAGAAGATGCTCAGTAATGTTTGGCAACTTAATGAATGAAAATTCCATTTGATGGGATAAGAGCTATTATAGAGGTATGTGAAAGGCATGGCTTAATTATTATTATCTGAAAGCAAAGATCAATTATTAATACATTTGGAAAGTCAGGAAATGTTCTACATGCATTGAAGTTTGTTATCCAACATAAAATAAGGTAGGAGGAAGCAATTTAGTTTTATTTGTTTATTTAAAATTTTTATTTGTTTCTGTGTTTATTTAGGAGAAGATGGAAAGGATTTCAGGCTCAGAGTCCACCAACAGGACCTGACAGAAGAAGCAGGAGAACCAGGAGAATGCAGGGATCATATGTTGAAGAGAACCTGAAGAAGATGAGCACTGGTGAGGTTTAAGACATTTCAGTGGGTTGGTGCTAGTGGAAGATGGATCCAAGGATGAAGCAGAATGTAGTGTAGAAATAAATGTGTGTAATTATTCAAGAATTTGTCAGATAATGAATGGATAGAGATGAATTGATAACTTGAGAGAATAGTTTTTAATTTTTAATCAAAAGCATGTTGGTAGGTTAAGGGGACAGAGCCAACAGAAGAGGCAAGAATAAACATAGAAGAGGGCACATTTGATGAAATGAGATCCTGGGAGAGAGAGAAGGGATGGAATTGAGAGAGAGAGAGTTTACCCTGAAGAGAACTCATTCTTCCTTAGAGACCAATGGTAAACAGGAGAGGATGGACATCTCACCACTAAGGTGGAACCAAATACTGTGTAATCAAGTCATGGAAGACAGGGTTATTAAAGAAGCCGAGTTTTTATTGACAACTGAATTGCTTCCTCTTACCTCACTTTATGTTGGATGGCAGCTAAGAAATGTGGCAACGGGGAGACTTTCTTTAAGAAGACTGTTTAGGAAAAAATATATAACCACTCAATTATAAGAAAACACAGAGTACTGTAATGGAATTATTGGCTAACTCAGAATTCACACATATACACAGAAGAAAACCCCTTATGATTCCATGATTGCTAAAAAATGATTGTATTTTTCAGCTTTTTTGTTTTAAGGAATCCAGTAAACTAAAAAGATATTTTGTTTTGAAAAATTTTAAATGTCTCAGAGGTTTCTTCAAATTTTAAATCTAGTTTTATTGATTCACAGAGGTAGATGCAGGTGGTATAAGGGATTGTCCTGAAAGGGAAAGGGCCTTAGAATGTCTCTGGAGACAGCCTTTTTCAAGTTAATTCAATTCCAGTTGTAGCAAAAGTATCTAGTGAATTGAGGACCCTGGTTGTTTAGTTTTTACTTATTTTTGGCTTTTGTATTACATCTGAAAACTAACTTCTAGGAATTAGGAAATGGAAGACAAGTGGGTTTTGCAGATCAAACTTTTGTTTATAAATTTTGCATTGGATGGGTAATATTTCTATTCTGTCATAAGCCAAAGAAGTGGGTTGCTCTGAATATAATTATTATATTATCAGCCATAAGAGTTTTTTCCTCAAGGGCAATCTCTCAAACAAATGATTTTAAAATCAGTAAACATTGTAGCCTCCTGGTTCAGAATTTACTTATTCATGAGATGCTTATCTCCCTGCATATTCTCAGCAAGAATTCTTATTGCTTAATCCCACCATATTGGGTTGAATGTTTATCAGTTCAAAATTAGTCCTTATTAAATTTTTTTGGCAACCTTGTAACTGTCTCAGGGATCCCCTTCCTCCAGAGAGTTATTCTTTTAAATCTTAAATGAGTAGGGACTCATTTTAACATCCTAAACGTCATTAAACATTGGCCTGCCCATTTGCAATGTGCTACATTTCAATGTTCGTTGGGGCGAAGGCCACATGCCCACAAATAGTGCTTTTTGTAGAGGCCACTTTGTGGGGCTGCCATGCTTTCATTATAAGATACTAACGGTCTCCATAGCTGACAGGTAGTGACAAATTGAAGGCTGATGCACATGGAGGTGAGTGTAGGCGCCTTCTCGTTTTTCACCTTGAAGCCTGTTTCTGTTGTCCTTTTGTTTGGTTACAGGATCATTAGTAGCTTCTCTCTAAATCTAGGGATGTGATCTGTGCCTACGGACAACCAGGGAAGTAAAGAGTGATGGTCTGCTCCTACTGCCTGTTTGTAAGAGAAGATACCTGCTCAAGATGGCTAGAGCCTCAGAAATTATGCTCTGCTGTGGGCTCATTTGAATAATCTCTCCACTCATTAAACACAGCTGCAAGGCAAGAAACAGCAGAGTTCAAAAGGCAAGCCAGGGGAATATATTAGTAATGGAATTATAGTTTAAGCCTTTAGGCATGTTTCCCCAATATTTTTGTACTCCATTAATTACAACAAGAACAGTTTTGTCACTTACTGGAAAAAAGGTTAGAGGAATATTTTGACTAAGAAACATAAGTAAAATGTATATGTTTTATAAAAGTGTTAGGTAGGCTGCAATTAAATTTTAAGACAAACTCTGGAAGTTATCCAACAAGTCATTTCGCATTGTGCAATTTAAATCCCTGGTGAGCCGGGATTAGAAACTGTTGGTGCAATTTAGCTTCGTGAGTCACTTTACTCTCGGCTCAGAATATTGGTATCCGCATACGGTCCTCGCAAGCTGCGTGTGTGTATGTGTGTTGCTCAGTAGGTGCTTTCTGGTCTAAATCCCAGAATGCCTCCTACCTACACCCACTCAGATCATCCAATTTATAACAGGATTAGAAAATATTTAATGAAAGAGAGAAAATAGTGGAAATAAAAGATGGAAATAAAAAGCCAAGATTTCCTTTTGCTGAATTCACTGGCTGCATTTCTCCTTCTCTCAGACGGTCAGGGTGAATTTGTTCTCTGAGTTGTAGGCTCCAAGGTCATGGTTTTGCTCCCAGTGTACCCTACCCCTTGATTTCCTCTACCAGACCACCTTGCCTGGATTCCTCACTAACATGACATTCTGCGACGTTAAGAATTTGACATATTTAAATTCTGAGTGGTTTAACCCTTGGAATCCAATTCTGTACCCACTCTTGAGCTGTGGATTGAGTTGAGTTTTTATTACCTAGGGACGCATGTCCTCTTGCAATATGGAAGAAAATGGCTTCTGCTTTGTCACACACTTTCTGTAAGGATTTTAAGGATCCACTGAAGTCCAAAGGTGGACAACTCCATTGTTTCTCGTCTCCTTAGACACAAGTTGACAGAAAGTGAGGGAGCGGTAGCAAAAGTAGAGATTGTGGGGGAGTCTAGTTTTCTGTTTTTACTCCTACTCTGCTTGGAGTTATATAGCCACAAGCCAAGGAATGTCAGCTGCCACCAGAAGCTGAAAGAAGCAAAGAACAAATTCTTCCTAAGAGCCTCTGGAAGGAGCACAGCCCTGCTGACACCTTGATTTCAGCCCAGAAAAAACTGACTTTGAATCCCTGGCCTCCAGAACTGTAAGAGAAAGTCACCAAGATTGTGATAAGTTGTTACAGCAGGGAAACTAATGCACTGAAGAACTCTCATAACATCTAAACATTGGATTCCACCAGCCTGGCAAGTGAACCTACATAATATCTGAAAGTTCTATTGCTGCAAATGTTCTTTTGGGCTAGTTGAAATAGCCAAGCTACCTGTTTCAACCAAATTCAGCAAATTCAGTATCATAAGCACACGCTCTTTAACAAAAGGAAAAGATGCCTACTGATTTGAGGGCTGTGGAACAAAAGGAAAGTATAGACCTGGTACCCATTTGCTTATCTTTCTCAGCCTCAAGGTACCAGCTCTTACAACCTGGATGTTCTTTCTCAGGAAGGAAATAGATAGCATTGGATGTAATACAAATGATCCCTCCAGGACCAGGATCAGGATGCCGTGTGTTCCCATTGTTAATTGCTTGCCACATTCTTACAGGGGAAGTCATGAGTCAACTTGCATCTCAGAGTATCATGTGATACAGTAAGATGCACACAAAAGCATTCCAATCCTTAACCAAGGCTCTGGCTTCTCACCTTTGTTCACCAGGGAATGAAAAATGTCCTACTCCTTTAAAGTCGCCTCCATTATGTCTGTTATATCAGAAGTGGGGAGGTGACCATTGACCAATTTCCTCCTAAGACCTCCTACTATTTGCTTTGCCAGCTCCATTTTAATTAGGGAGACAAGCTCAGAAAAGGAATAAAGCAAAACCTTTCTCTGACTAGAATGGTGCAACCAGAATAAATTATGTTTCCTAAAGAAAAAAATCTGAATCACTGGATTCTTTATTTTTCACTTTTAAAATAATTTATTGAAGTATATCATTCATACATGAACATACATAAACAATAATTACATAGAAAAAGTTGTGAACTTACAAAACAAACATGCATAACATCATACCGGGCTCCATACATCACTCCACCACAAATACTTTGTATTTTTGTGAAACATTTGTAACAAATTATGAAAGATCATCATCAAAATATTGCTATTAACTATAATCAGTATCTTACATTTGGTGTATTTTTCCCCCAACCCACCATATTATTTTTTTTTGTTTATAAACTATTCATTTTATCTAAAGTGTATAATCAATGTCATTTGGGCATTTGGTATAATCACTGAGTTGTGCATTCATCACTTCAATCAATATTAGAGCATTTTCATTATCCCACCCCTCAAAAAAACTCAACAAAAAACAAACCACTATCATACCGATATGCTGCTAATTACAAATCCTATAATGTGTTTTCAACATTTCTATTCATTTACAAACATTTATAAACTACTTTTTACCAAATCTGCACAGATTAAACCTTAGCTTTCCGTTCTCTAACCACATTCTTTTCTCTGGTGACTTATATTCTAGCTATTAATTACATGAGTTTGCTCATTATATTTAGTTCATAATAATGAAGTGATACAATATTTGTCCTTTTGTGCCTGGCCTGTTTCACTCAACATAATGTCCTCCAGGTTCATCCATGTTGTCAAATGCTTTACGACTTCATTTCTTCTTACAGTTCAATAATATTTCATTGTGTGTGTTATACCACAGTTGTTTGTCCATTCATCAGTTGATGAACACCTGGGTTGTTTCAATTTTTTTACTATTGTGAATAATGTCGCTATGAATATTGTGCAGATGTCTGCTCGTGCCACTGCTCTCAGTTCTTCTGGGTATATACCTAGTAGCAGTATTGCTGGAACATATGGTAAATCTATATCTAACTTCCTTAGGAACCACCAAACAGACTTCCACAGTGGCTGAACCATTCTACATTCCCACAAGCAGTGAATAAGTGTTCCTATCTCTCCACATCCTCTCCAATACTTGTAGTTTTCTGTTTTGTTAATAGTGGCCATTCTAGTAGGTGTGAAATGACATCTCATTGTAGCTTTGATTTGCATTTCCCTAATAGCCAATGATGCTGAGAATTTTTTCATGTGTTTTTTCACCATTTGTATTTCTTCTTTAGAAAAATGTGTATTCAGGTGTTTTGCCCATTTTTTAATTGGATCATTTGTCTTTTTATTGTTGAATTGTATGATTGCTTTATATATCATGGATATACATTGTTGGATGTGTGATTTTCAAATATTTTCTCCCATCGAGTAGGCTGCCTTTTTACCCTCTTCACAAAGTCTTTTGAAGTGCAGAAATGTTTAATTTTGAAGAGGTCTCATTTATCTATTTTTTTCATTTGTTTCTCATGATTTCAGTGTAAGATTTAAGAGACCCCCACGTACTATAAGGTCTTGTAGATGTTTCCTTATGTTATCTTCTAGGAGTTTTATGGTCCTGGCTTTGATGTTTAGGTCTTTGATCCATTTTGACTTGATTCTTGTATAGGGAGTGAAATAGGGGTCCTCTTTCATTCTTTTGGTTATGGATATGCAGTTCTCCCAGCACCATTTATAGAAAAGACTGTTCTGTCTCAGAAAAGTTGGCTTGGTAGGCTTATTGAAAATCAGTTGGCCTTCTAGGTACGGGTCTATTTCTGTACTCTTAATTCGATTCCATTGATCAATGTGTTTATCTTTGTGCCAGTACCATGCTGTTATGACCACTGTAGCTTTATAAGACAGTTCAAGTTCAGGGAGTGTGAGTCTTCTGAATTTGCTCTTCTTTTTTAGGATGTTTTGGCTATTTGGGACCCCTTTCCCTTTCAAATAAATTTGATAATTGACTTTTCTATTTTTTAAAGTAGGTTTTGTTGGAATTTTTATTGGTATTGCATTGAACCTATATATCAATTTGAGTAGAATTGACATCTTCATGATGTTTAGTCTTCTAGTCGATTTGTTTAGCTCTTCTTTGATTTCTTTTAGCAGTGTTTTATAGTTGTCTGTGTACAGATCCTTTACATTCCTGGTTAAATTAATTCCTAGATATTTGAGACTTTTTGTTGCTATTGTAAATGGAAATTTTTTCTTGATTTCCTTCTCAGCTTGCTCATTTCTCGTGTAGAGAAACGCTACTGATTTTTTGCATGTTGATCTTGTATCCTGCCACTTTGTTGAACTCATTTATTAGCTCAAGTGGCTTTGTTGTAGATATTTCAGAATATTTTAAAAATTGGATTCATGTCATCTGTGAATAGTGAGAGTATTACTTCCTCTTTTCCAATTTGGATGCCTTTTATTTCTTTTCTTACTTATTTGCTCTAGCTAGAATGTCTAGCATAATGTTGAATAACAGTGGTGACAGTGGGCATCCTTGTCTTGTTCCTGATCTTAGAGGGAAAGCTTTCAACCTCTCCCCATTGAGTACAATGCTGGCTGTGGGATTTTTATATGTCCTTTTTTATGTTGAGGAACTTTCCTTCTATACCTGTCTTTTGAAGTATTTTTATCAAGAAAAGATGCTTTTTTCCTTTGATTTGTTAATGTGGTATATTACATTAATTGATTTTCTTATGTTGAACCACTCTTGGATGCCAGGAATAAAAACCACTTGATCTAGATGTATAATTATTTTTATATGCTGTTGGATTTGATTTGCAAATATTTTCTTGAAAATTTTTGCATCTGTGTTCATTAGAGAAATTGGTCTGTAATTTTCTTTTCTTGTAGTATCTTTATCTGGCTTTGGTATTAGGGTGATGTTGGCGTCATAAAACGTATTTGCTTTTGATTGGTTTGTTGAGTTCCTGTATTTCTTATAGAGTCAATGTAGGTTGTCTGTGCGTTTCTAGGAATTTGTCCATTTCATCTAGGTTGTCTTATTTGTTGGCATACAGTTTCTTACAATATCCTTTTATGATCCTTTTTATTTCTATGGGGTCAATCATAATGCCTCCCGTTTCATTTCTGATTTTCTTTATTCATGTCTTCTCTCTTTTTTTCTTTGTTAGTCTTGCTAAAGGTTTGTTGATTTTATTGATCTTCTCCTAGAACTAACTTTTGGTTTTGTTGATTTTCTCTATCATTGTTTTGTTCTCAATTTCACTTATTTCTGCTCTAATCTTTGTTATTTCTTTCTTTCTGCTTGCTTTGGGATCGATTTGCTGTTCTTTTTCTCATTTCTCCAGTTGTTCAGTTAGTTCTTTGATTTTAGCTCTTTCTTCTTTTTAAATATAGGCTCCCTCTCAGCAGTCTTCATTGTATCCCATAAGTTTTGATATATTGTCTTCTTATTTTCATTTGTCTTGAGATATCTACTAATTTCTCTCTTGCAATTTCTTCTTTGACTCAGTGATTGTTTATGAATGTGTTGTTTAGCCTCCATATATATTCCAAAATCTCCCCTTTCCCACCTATTATTATTTTCAGCTTCATTCCATTATGCTCAGAGAAAGTGCTTTGTATAATTTAAATCTCCTTGAATTTATTGAGAGCTATGTTGTGGCCCAACATTGGTCTATCCTGTAGAAAGAACCATGAGCACTTGAGAAGAATGTATAACTTGCTGATTTGGGATGCGATGTTCCATAAATGTCTGTGAGGTCCAGCTTGTTTATCATATTGTTCAAGTTCTCTGCTTCCTTGTTGATCTTCTGTCTAGTTGTTCTATCTGTTGAGGTGAGTGGCATATTGTAGTCTTCAACTATTATTATAGAGATGTCTATTTCTCCTTTCAGTTTTGCCAAAGTTTGCGTCATATATTTTGGGAGCATCCTGGTTAGGTGCATATGTATTTATGACTATTATTCCTTCTAGGTGGATTGTCCCTTTTGTTAATATATAATTGCCTTGTGCATCTCTTATCACTTTTTTGTATTTAAGTTTGTTTTGTCTGACACCAGTATAGCTACTCTTGCTCTCCTTTGGTTACTATTTGCATGAAAGATCTTTTTTCAACCTTTCACTTTCAGTCTATTTGCATCTTTGGGTCTAAGGCGAGTCTCCTGCAGACAGCATATGGATGGCTCATATTTTCTTATCCATTCTGTCAGTCTATGTCTTTTGATTGGAGAATTTAATCCATTAACATTCAATGTTATTACTGTAAAGGCATTACTTTAGCCATTTTATCCTTTGGTTTTCATATGTCATATCTTATTTTTGTCCTTTTTTAAACCTTTTTGATTATCCTTTCTGATAGACTTCACTTCTACACTCTCCTCCAAGCCTCTTTCTCTTGTCTTTTCTTTTCTGGCTGCAGAACTCCCTTTAGTGTTTCCTGCAGAGCTGGATTCTTGTTTACAAACTTTTTAAATTTCTGTTTATCTGTGAATATTTTAAGCTCACTGTCATATTTGAAGGACAGTTCTGCTGGATAAAGAATTCTTGGCTGTCAGTTTTTCTCTTTTAGTAACATAATTATATCATACCACTAACTTCTTGCCTCCATGGTTTCTGAAGAGAAATATGCACTAAATCTTATTGGATGTCCCTTGTATGTGATGTTTCACTTTTCCCTTGCTGCTTTCAGAATCTTCTCTTTATTTTTGGCATTTGGCATTCTGCATATTATGTGTCTTGTGGTAGGTCTATTTGGATTTATTCTAATTGGAGTATGCTGTGCTTCCTGGACATGTATATTCATGTCTTTCATGAAAGTTGGGAAATTTTCAGCCATTATTTCCTCAAATATTCTTTCTGCCCCCTCTCCTTTCTCATGTCCTGGAACTCCCATAACACATTTGTTGGTGCACTTTCTGTTATCATTTAATTCCTGAGACCCTGCTCAATAATTTCCATTCTTTTCTCTCTCTGTTCTTTTTTTCTCTTCAATTTCAGTAGTTCTATCCTCTATGTCAAAGATTTCTTCTTCCTGATTCCAAATCTGCTGTTGTGTGCCTCTATTTTATTTTTAATCTCATTTATTGTGTCTTTCATTCCCATAAGCTCTAACATTTTTCTATGCAAGATTTCAAATTTTTCTTTGTGCTCATTCAGTGTCTTCTTAATGTCTTTTATTTCTTTAGCCATGTTGCCCTTCATCTCCATGATTTGATTTAGGAGATTTGTATGAACTTCACTGATTAGTTGTTTCAAGTCCTGTGTCTCATCTGGAGCTTTGATTTGTTTCTTTGCCTGAGTCATAGCTTCCTTTTTCTTTGTATGGCTTGTAATTTTCTGCTGATGTATAGGCATCTGATGCTGAGTTTACACTGATGTTCAGTTTCTCTTGCTTGTCTAGGGATTTACTGTTAAGTAGCTGTGTGTTACCACTGTTCTTTGACTCTTGGTTCAACTTGTTCTAGATATTTAGGATTGCCCCTCTTTAACTGCACAAACAAGGGCTAAAGACCCAGAAATGGGGTACAGGCCAGTTTCCAAGGGCCTTGGAGAGGTTGGCAGTAAAGGCATTGGTTTGCCTCTTTTATTATTATTTTTCCTTTTTCATGAAGTTTTCTGGTCTGGCCAGCAGACGGCACTAGTTGGTAGACCGCAATTCAGACCCCAGGTGCTAGGAGGGAATGCATTCAGTGTAACTCCCCAGGTGGGTGGGCAGAATAGAAGCAATGTCCTCAGGGCTGGCCAAGCTTCACAAACAAACTTTCTAAGAAGCTGTTCTCCACCCTTGGCCGGCCACACCCTCCCTCCCTCTGCCTCTTCCGCAACCAGCCAAGGGCAGTAAGGACTGTGCTTGAGAAGACAAATTATCTTTAGCTCTCTGCTGGCTTTCAGGGCAAACAATGTTGTAGCCCCATCTGGCCTGGAATTGTGGGACCCCTCCAATGCAGCAGAATAAGGTCTCTGGCCCAAATCTGAATTTGCTGTAGGCTGTGTCCTTCCCGCTCCCCTTTCTTGGGGATGAGGATTCCTGCAACCCCCTCAGTCTGTAGTAACTGCAGTCCACAGCTGCTGTAATCCACAGACTGCTACTTGCTCTGTAGATGGGGGAAAGGTGCCTGCTGCTGCTTTTGCAGCTCTACTAATGGGATTTTCCACCTGAGACTCCTTTCCTTTCCTCCCATCTCTTTTGGGTGGTGTCTTGCCTTTCCCTAGTGTCCTGAGCCCCAGAGCAGCCCACCAGACAGTCTCCACCTGTCTTCTAGCTTTACTCTGGGAGAAAAGTGATCCCTCTCCCTCCCTAATCCTCCATCTTCCTGGAACTGAAGTAACCCACTGGATTCTAAACATACTTGTATGACTTGCTTTTCCAAGAAGAGGAGAAATATAGGATCTTTTGCTGGACAATCTCTCTTACAGGAACCAACACCTATTTTATGTTTTTTCCTTTCTCTAACTTTGAAAATCACAAATAGAGCTTTAGGAAAGATCCCACTTATCCCTAAACACAATTATTACATAGGCAGCAGAATTTCAACAATTTAGAATAATGGGATGAGGGTGGAGGAAACAGTGACAGCTGAGAGTCTGGTTATGGATAATTTTTAAAGAAGAGTAATTTAATGTCAACTACAGTACAGACTAGACACAAAGATATAAATGAGTGTTTATCAGTTGAATAAATCAAGTTGAATTAATTTAAACTTATAATTAAAACAAGCTTACTTTCTCTCACACTGGATCACAAGCATGAAAGTTATTTTGTATGCAGAAATTTATTATACCTTTTCAGTGGTCAAATTTAACTGACCTGGAGGCATGTTTGTAAAAAAAAAAGAATCCTTCATATCAAGATTGATTGGATATAGCTACTGATTTTAGACTAGACTTTCACTACTGAAAAATTTCAGGAATGCATTATTTTGAACTTCCGTGAGAAAATAGACAATGTTTTTGGGGATTAAATCTCTATAGCAGTTTGGCATTATTTATGAATTCCAAAAAATAGATATTAGATTATGTCTATAAACTGGTCTGTTCCTCTGGGTGTGATTAAATCATGATAAGGGCTTTGTTTGGGCCACATCAGTAGGGCATTGAGTCCCCGCCCCTTGGTGGGTAGGGACTCACAGATAAAAGACATGGCAAAGGACAGAATTAGAGTTTTGATGCTGAGTTTTTGAGCTGGAGCCCTGGGAAGTAAGCACACAGAGGAGCTTGGATGTGAGGAAGGAGAGAAGGCCTTGGGAAAAGAGATGAGCCATTTGCCCAGTAGTCTACAACTCACCTTGTGGAGAAAGAGCACAGCAGCTGAGCCTGGAGAGAAATGGAGCCCAGGAAGAGAGGAACCAAAGAGGCCTGAACTCTTGGCAGCCATCAGCAGCCATCTTGCTCCAACATGTGGCAATAGACTTTGGTGAGGGACGTAGCTTATAGTTTATGGCCTGGTAATTGTAAGCTTCTACCCCAAATAAATATCCTTTATAAAAACCAACCGATTTCTGGTATTTTGCATCAGCACCCCTTTGGCTGACTAATACAACCTCTATCTTCCCATTTAGAAGCAAGCTTATTATAAGGATCATTTCTACATGCTGCCTCTGTTTATTCACCTCCTTTCCAACTTCAACCCAATGTAAATTTTCTTCTTTCTTCCCTACTCCATCAAAATTGCTCTTGCAAAGAGGACCAGTGATGTAATTGCTAAACCCATTAGACTTGTTTAATCCTTATTTTATTTGACTTCTTAGAAGAAAGTTGTGATCTGGCCTCTGCAACAAACCCAGTGACACAGTTTGCCATCTGATCTGAGAATTCTGCTAGACTGGAACAACTATGGCCTGCAGCCTACTTTCACCCTGATCATTGATCCAAGCTACTGTCTCGGTATTCTTCTGCTAGTACCTCCAGTGCTACTGGTAAGAGTAAGACAGTACAAGCAATCTAAGCTCTGACCCCAGGCCAACACATCTGAGTTCTTATCCTAAGCCAACATCACAGTTCACCAGGAGAATTACAGCTGGTAAGCATGGGAAACATCTACACTGTTCCATAGATTTTAGGATACATTTTCCCTCCACATTTTAACATCTTTTACAATCCATGACATTTCAAATCATCATTAGCCTGGACTGATGTCAATTTCTTCCCAGAAGGATTTGAGTTTCCTTCTGACAGTCACTTGGGCCCACTAACAACTTGAAACCACTTTAAAATAAATTCTCTACTTGAGGTTTTTCTTGACCACACTGTTGGTGTGAATTCAAACTGAAACCTGTGCTTTGGTTCTGAGGGGAGTGTCTATGATCTCCTCTCCACCTAATATCAAGGTTGAGGCATTTATTCCTCACTATCCCTTTCTGCATGGTGGGTTTATTTCTCATTTCCCCTTACACAGAGGGGGTAACCCTTTCATTTTCCAGTTTCGTGCAGGAATGTTTAGCCCTCTCTTAAAATTACATAAAATACTGGCACATGGTCTGGTCAAAGAAATGGGAGAACAACATGTTAGTGCTGTTTCTAGAAGCTCTTCAGCATGCAGACTCAATTTAACCCCGTTATAGGAAGCTCATGATGGCATTTGCATCTTTTGTCTATAGCACACAGTGCTTCCACCCCAAGCTCCGCCCTTACTCCCACCCCAAGCTCCTCCCTTAAGATGGAGCAAGCTTGACAGTATGTGACTTCACCTCATGTTTGTGTTTTCATAATTCTATCAGCATGAGTTTGATTCTCCCACTGACTAGGCATCCGTTTGGTCTTTATTGAAAGTAACCTTAACCCCATCTGGTCATGTTCCTACTGTGTCCTTGACTTACCTCATTGCAGGCTGGCAAGAATGCATAGCATTTCACAGTTCTACCATCCTTTCTCCCTGTTTTATCTTGTGCACATAATATACTAATTTACTAATTAATTTGCCCCTAATTTACTAATTAACTCCTTTTATTTCAACTAGCTAACTTTAAAACTTTTATCTCCTTCTATATACAACAGATTGGCCCTCTGAACTTCCTCTCATTAGCATGTCTCCCATAACTCATACCACAATACTGACATTGCCTACATCTTGGAATGTTCTCTTTTCTTGTTTCAAAGTTTGACAACATGCTTGCTGGTCTTTCTCCCACTGCTCTGGCTACTCCTGGCCCTTAAATGCTGATGTTTCTCAGGATTCCATCCTAGCCCCCTTTTTGGCCCCACTCTTTATACTTTCTCTAGGTCATCTTATCTACTCCCATAACTTCGATTATAATCAGTAGGCTGATGAGTCCCCAGGTCTTATCTTCAGTTCAATCCCTCCACTGAGTTCTAAATCCATCTATATAGTTGCTCTCAGACATTGTCCAGATGCATCTTAGACTCAATAATTCTAAAAAAGAACTTAGTACCTCTTTCATAAATTTCTACCTTGTACTGTATTTCCAGTCTTGGTCAGTGGCAGCATTGTTCAACCCCTGGGCCATCTTCCAAACCTGGATATCATCCTTGCTGTACCACTAACTGGCTCTACAGCTAATTACTTTTTCTTTATAAATGCGAGATTCCTTATTTATAAAGAAGGAATAATAGTGACTATTTCATAGAGTATTTATGAGGACTTTACATATAGGTATATAGCATTTAGCATAGAGCCTGATGTGTAATAAGCACTCAATAAATGCTATCTATTATTATATTTGATTCCTTCCTTTACATCAACCCCACATCCTGTTGTTTATGAAATCTTCTTGTTCCTATCTCTTATTCCAACTCGACAAGTATCTTTCTTTCTAATTTACCCATTTCTAATTTTCTAATCTATCCACTTCTATTTTCCCCACTGCTAGGATTTTAATTCAAGCCATTAGCATCCCTTTAAATTATTTCAATAGTCTTTTAACTGGTTTCCTTGCCTCCCACCTTACCAGTATGCAATCCATTTTTTACCCTTTATTCCAAATAAAATCTTAAATCATAATTCATGCATTAATTGTGTAATGTCTCTGCTTAGAAATCTTCAACAACATTCCATTGTCCTCAAGATGGAGTCCAAATGTCTTCAATAGGGCATGTAAAGTCTCCTTGGTCTTGTGCCAACTAATCTCTCCAGCCTCATCACTCTATCTATACCTAGTCATTCTGAACCTCTCCTGTAGGCATGTTTCTGTTTCCCATTCTCCTCATGGACTTTGCATTTCCTCTTGGAACCCCTTACTTCCTTCTCTTTCCCTGGTTCACTCTTATCATCTTTCAGATTCTGGTTCCCAAGTCTGGGTTACCCGTACCTACCTCCATACACACTTCTTTAACTCTTAGCACTTCACGCTATATTGAAATTGCCCATGTATCTTCTACTAAGGTTGCCAGATCTAACAAATAAAAATACGGGGCCCTCAGTTAAATTTAGATTTCACATAAATAATGTGTTGCAGTTTGGCAGTTTGATGTAATTATGAATTCCGAAATTAGATATTGGATTATGCTTGTAAACTGGTCTGCTAATCTGGGCATGATTAAATTATGATTAGGGCATTAACTGGGCCACGTCAGTAGGGCATTGAGCCTCACCCCTTGGTGGGTGGGAAATCAAATATAAAATGCAATGCAAAGAACAGAATTGAAGCAGTTTTTGAGTTGGAGTTGTGATGCGGAGTCTTGAGCTGGAGCCCCGGGAAGTAGGTAGCGTACAGAGGAGCTTGGTGGTGAGAAAGGAGAGAAGGCCCTGGGAAGAGAAGCAAGCCATTTGTCTGATAGTCTACAGTTGGCTTTGTGGCACAAAGCAAGACTGAGCCCAGAGAGAGGCAAGCCCCGGGAAGAGAGGAACCCAAAAAGCCTGAACCCTAGCAAATGTTGGTAGCTGTCTTGCTCCAACACGTGGCAATGGTCTTTGGTGAGGGAAGAAACTTATGCTTTATGGCCTGGTAACTGTAAGCTTCTACCCCAAATAAATACCCTTTATAAAGGCCAACAGATTTCTGATATTTTGCATCAGCACCCCTTTGGCTGACTAATACAGAATTTGGTACTTAGGAATGGGGAAGTGCTTTTCCAATTACCAAAATGTTGGAATGGTTTTATAAATGGGTAAGGGGTATTTTTTTGGAGGAATTGTGACATGCTTGGTAGAAAAGACCTACAGTGCTTTGAAGAGACTTTTTATGATGCCTTGGAAGTAAATGATGAAACTATTATTAGAAACTGGAGGAAAGGCGATCCATGTTTTAAAGTTGCAGAGAACTTAGCAAGATTAACTCCTGGTATTATATGGAAGACAGAATTTGAAAATGGCAAACCTGAGCATTTA